>AYEL01091789.1:0-45920 GCA_000484575.1 Olivierus martensii | reverse complement strand
AAAAATAATAAAATTAAAACAAATGTATATTCATATCATATATACAAAAGTATATATATTGTATATACGATATGAAAATTTTAAAATTTCCGTTTGCTTGGATTAATAAATAATGGTTTATTTAATTTTGGCCTCTATGGAAAAGGAATAACTATAGATATTATGCTTTTTATGTAATAAGTTTTATTACAAAATAAAACTTTTTTGCGTAATATTCATATTTTTTACCATAAAAATTCATATTTTAAGAGTATGTTTATTTAGGGATTTGTGAAAGAAAATAGTCAAATTACTGAATACTTTAAGTGATAAGAATTAATAAAATTCGATATTATTTTATTTTCATTATAAGTTCTTTTAAATAATGTGGTTAAATAAGTATAGACTGATATCTTATAATACTTTTTGTATTTAGAAATAACTATTTTGTTTATAATAATTGCTAGTAAATTGTGGTATTTCTATGCATAAGGAGATATGTTATGAAGTGATTTATGATTAATGACATCATTAAAGAAGCAAATATCAGGTTAGTCTCATCGAATTTATTTTGTCTCTGGGGGCCAAACCGTTGGGTCTAGAACCTAAATATAAAAAGTGCAAAAGGTGCTAACGATTTGCTAAAGAGTTCAAAAGAAAAAATTCGAAAATTCGAAACTGGGGGGCCAGTGTGAAGTTAGCCCCCAAATTTTTTTTGGCTCTAGGGGCCAAACGGTGGGGATGCAAACGAAAATATTAAAAGTGCAAAAGGTGCTAACGAGGTGCAAACGAATGCAAAAGAAAAAATTTAAAAATTCAAAAGTGGGAGCCAACTTCACACCGGTTCAATAATTAAAATTGAGGCATAGACACACCAATTCCAGCAATCAGTTTACTCAAGAGCCACAATATGAATTGAATATATTTTTTCTGATTATAAAATATAACTAAATTTATCATTCACGGAAAGTATGAATTTTTTTTAATTACTTCGAGTAAGCAATTTAATATCTAATAAGTACCATATCTAATTCTATAATATAATGTATATTAAAAGATTCTTTTAGGTTCAAATTTCAGACCATGGCTGTTAGATTTGTTAATCATTAATAATAGATTTAATTTTATTGATCTTTCAGATTTAGTAAAATAAAGATATTTATAAAAGTTATATCCTAAATTGAGTTTTATTCGAGATAACTCAGCTTTTAATATTGAAATCATAGATTTCATTCGGTTTGACAAACATAAATTACTGCTTATCTATCTGTGGTACCATAACTAATTATTATTTACAAAGAGTAAATATAATTATATTTATAATTTTATTTTTCATGATCAGATTTATTTTTTATCTTAAACTAATTTCTAATAAATTCAACGTATTGAAAGTAAGATAACTTTTTGAAGTCAAACAATAATGTAGATTACTCTTAGAAATATACCAAGAGATAATCTTTTACATATTGACTAAATATTCTTTAATATTTCTTCTATTAGAATCTGAAACGATAATTTTTTTTCATCTTCAAAGACTGTTGAGTTTTAATAGGCCTATCTTTTATCATACAAATTACCGTTTCAAGTTCTAATAGAAGAAATATTAAAGAATAGTTGGTCAATATAATATATTTACCAACTATATATATATATACGCACACCTACACATATATTATGTGTATGTGGGTGTACTGTATATATATAGTGGGTGTATTATGTGTATGTGGGTATGGGATATATATCATAGAGGAACAATCAAGCACATATAAGTATATACAGTATGTGTTTGCTTGTTTAATCACTATATTTTTAGGAATTACGTTATTTAATATAGTAATAAGTAAATAAATAAATAATGAATAAATTCCCCTATAAATTTATTATTTCATCATGTATTATATATATGATAATAAATTATATATATGATAATAAATTATAGATAATTAATAAATATTATATTGTGTAACTTCTATTACGATGAAAGAAAATTAATATCAAAAAATTTAATGAAAAAAGCTCGAAAACATACATTTATTTTACAAACGGAAATGTCATTATCTCTACTTGCAAATCATTAATAAATGTGGTATATATTCATTAGTCCTTATCTATCAAAAATAAAATAGTCTGGATTTTATCACGTTAAAATAATTATTAAACTGTGTTAATCCTATATAATAAAATAGTTTCGTGTATGTATGTCATTTAAAGTTTAAATTAAAAGCTGCATTACGATTATATCAGAAAAAACTGTTTTTTAAAAACAATGATAGTGGTTACCTAGAACAGTGGTGCGCAAACCGTGAGTCGCGACCCCTCTGGGGGTTGCGAGAAAATTTTTGTGGGTCGCCAAATTCAAAGAAATTTATTTGACAATAAAAAATATAAGGTTTTTCTTCGATAAGTATCAGGTGCCACTAAAATAGGTAAATGAAATTATATTATTTATAAAAATAGAACCAACAGTTTTTACGAAAACAACTGTCTGTATTAGTACAAAGCATACCTCATATTGAATTCTTAATGTAAATTTTTTTAAAAGTATTTTTCATTAAAAAAATATTTAAACTATATGCATAAATAAAACCATTGTTTCATAAAATTATATTTTATTCAGATCTCTAATAAGGCAGAAATATAAGCGCAAATCCTCGAAAGAATTTCACTTTAACTACGTTGATGATTAGAAAACGTCTACTGTCCATCCAAGGGTTGCGACAAAATTTTACACAAAATGGGGGTCGGAAATGAAAATAGTTTGCGCACCACTGACCTAGAATATGGGATAACTTATCCTCATAATATACATAAAAAGAATCAGTGTATATTATATTATTCATAAATTGTTTTATTTATATAATTTATAATATTTAAATTATATAAGTAACTTTGATTATTAAAAATCTATACATAAATTTAATTCAATTCGAAATTTACTTTAAAACGATTATTTATTTGAGTTTTATAATAGCTTTCATAAATTCTGAATTTCTGAATCGATTTGCTATTTGTTTAAAATAGTTTTGTTGATTTGCTTTTTTTTTTTTTTAATGATACGGCGACCACCGAGATCTACACTCTTTCCCTACACGACGCTCTTCCGATCATAATATTTAAATTATATAAGTAACTTTGATTATTAAAAATCTATACATAAATTTAATTCAATTCGAAATTTACTTTAAAACGATTATTTATTTGAGTTTTATAATAGCTTTCATAAATTCTGAATTTCTGAATCGATTTGCTATTTGTTTAAAATAGTTTTGTTGATTTGCTTGAAGAATTTGGAATCAGATCTCGAGATCTCCATTTTTCGAAGTTTTAGCTGAGGATTTGGGCTTCAACTTTTATCTCGATGATAGAACCTATCACAGGGTTTTTAGACCATGAAATATATTTTATATTCTCTGCCTTTGTAAATTCATACCATGTTGTAAAAGCAGTATAAAACAGTTATACTGCTTTAAACAATTTATTATTGATTATACTGTTTAATTTATAATTCTCATAATAGTTTAATGATCATTCCGAGTAAGTAATTTTCTATCATTGACGAGAATATTTACACAATTACAGATAGCGTATAAATATTTTCAGATCAATATTAAATAAATAAAATTGATTTATCATTTATCTATCAAGATCCAGAAATATTTTTGTGTTATCACCTTATTAATACCAATGAAGAATTTTGCTTGGAATCAAAACGTTTAATAATTTTATTAATTTGCTGTGATGAAATTATGTAACTTTTTTATTTTATTAGCGAATTTTATTTTATAAAATATAATAATCGAAAGTAAAAGAAATTTTTATTAGTTCATTTAGACTATAAATTTAGTCAATTTAAAGTTAGAAAATTTTTAGTTTGAAGCAACGTCCAAAAGAAACTTAAATGACTTATAACAAATTCTCGAAATATCATAATTTAATATTATACTTTATAGAAAAATAAAGAACTTGATTAATATTCTTAATAATAATATATGCTTTATATTTATTAATTAATTACAAACACTAAAAATCAAATATAATTACAAAAAATAGAATAAAATTAACTATATATGTATATTTAAATATTCCTATTAGAAATTTAATTGTACAAAAATTGTTCAAAAATGTTTCTATTAACGATTTAAGTGTGCAAAAAAATACAAAAATATTATGTTTACAATTCTGTGCGAATAGCTAATGATGGAGAATTATTTTTATTATATTATGCATTTTTACTGCTAATTTTTATTACGGATTTTAGAAAAATAACCATATGCAGTACTCGTATTCTAAAGTATTCTTAGTTAAAAACGTTTTAAATCATTCGATGAATAAATAAATAAGTAAAAAGTCATTGGGATTCTATCCAGTGATAAACGATAATAGTTATAATAATCTTTTATCTAAATTACATGAAGCGTATTAAAGTTGTATGAACAGCAGTTTTTTTTATTAAAATAAATGAAGATTATTTGAAGCATTATTCAAGCAGGAGTAAAATAAATTTAACGAAGAAAATAAAAAATAATAATAATTCTAAAAAATGAAAAAAATTAAGAAACGACAATTATATGTTAAAAAATTTGTTTATATATATTTATAATCTTTTCACATCTGGATATCACAAAAAAGTTTCCTAAAGCCAGAAGATACATAAATATTGCAACAAAATGTATTATTTAATAAATAATTCCATTCATTTATTATAAAAGTATTATTAAAAATCATTTTTTAAAAATTAAAATAATATTTATGCCTATTTCTTTTATTAAATTATTCAGTTTTTACCAAAATAAACTGCTAAAAATCTGTCTCCGTGCATCATAAGTTTGCATTATACTTTAAGTGCTGTACTTTTAACAAAAAAATGCAAATTGCATTTTGAATTTTGCATTTTTGGAATAAGATATATTTTCAATCTAAAATATTTACAGATGAAACTATTCTAAACTGTAATTTACGATATTTAAATTTTTATGTTAAAAAATTCTATGGATAATTGAAATAATAATAAAATTTTTTAAAAAGTAAATATGAGATGAATAGTAAAGAGTCATTTTTAAATTTACTTAATATGTTAATAAATGTAATATAATGAGTTAATAATAATAATTAACATTGCCTTTTTTTAACATCGCATATTTAAATAGGTCCTCAATTTACTAAAATCCATTAATAAATCGATAGAATGACATAGTAATATCCATTATTTCCGTTAAAATAGGAACCTTATATGTAAAACCATTTTTCTTAAAAAAAAAATCGTATAACATACTTTATCGACAGGAAAACAATTTTTCAACAGCCAGTAAATGACGACAAGGTAATGTTATGTTTCCACTTTTAAGACGTCAGTTATATTTGGTAAGACATGAAACAGAGCGCCGATATATCAAATTAAAATCGACTTTCAAACGTCGCTACCTTGGATTTCAATCTAAGTAAAACTTTCAACTTAAGATTTACTTGATCATAATTCAACTTCCTGTCAACATTACGAATAATCAATTATTATTTTCTTACGTCCGTATGTTATAAACGTCTATTCCAGAATGTATATGACAATTTTATTTATATATTATTTATATGAATTTTATAACTTCTAGCTTTATCTTTGAAATATTTATTATCATATGCAACATAGAGTACTTCATAATTTCCTATTGGATCATGATTATCCGATAGTAAATATAGTAATTGGTTAAATTATCAGATATATTGATAATATCGTGATATAGATTAACTAAATTTTCAATACTGTACAATATATATTGAATCTCTATTATTTAAATATATATTATCTAACATGTGTATATTACAATTTCAGCATTAAAATTTAAAAAAAAAAAATTCCCCATTTTCAATCAAAAATTTTCATTTATACAGAAAGACAAAATCTTAATTAGAAATCATTTGTGTATATTTTTATGTTTCAATGATAATTGAAAACTGCGATGGAATCTTTCAGAAATATTTTCATAAAAAATTATAATAAATAATTTTTTAATGAAAATATAGGTCTTTCTTCAAGTAAATAAATTATAATTTATGTTGATTATTTTTCGAATATAAGGTAATCAAGATTATTCTTAAGCAAATCGAGATAATATATAAAAAAACCAAAGTGATATAAAAAAACACTACTTAATTTAAAGTTATATGATTTTGATGTTAAAGATATTATATAGTATAATTCAAAAGTAAAAACATATATTATCAATTATTAAAAATTAACAGTTACTGAAGTACTATATTGGATTACTATTTTGCCTTGTTTCATTAAATATTTCAGATAGCATAATTTATTTAATTTTCCACGTTGCTTATTAACCAACCTTTGCTTATCATAAATTTAAGAGAATCCAGATTAATATGTTAAAAGAGAGATATTTTCGGAATAAAACAGAAATCAGAACTGACTTGTGAGTACTTTAAATTCAAATCTAATCTGATTAAATGGATACTTATATGGAGTATTAAAATTGAAATTAAAAACAGAATAAATATATTAAAAGTATTATTATATCTTTTTCTATTATATTTTGTTATATTTTTATAGAGAATCAGTACTGTTCATAGTTTTACATAAGAATATTAGAGGTGTTTTTATATTTGAAATAATCTATAAATCTAGTTTCAACTTTTGATTAAGTCTAATTAATTATTGATAAAATCTAATATAATTAGCATTGTTTTAAAATAAATTAACTCTTGATTTATATATGCAATAAAAACCGAAAATTTTCCATATATTCGGATCAGTTTTGTGTTAATCTCTTATATTGTAAAGAATAACTCTGTTTTTTATTGAATTAAGTATAGTAGAATGAGAAAAATTCAGAGTTAACAATTGTTGAATCTATTTTCATAACTAGAAAATTAATCAAAAATTGAATATTTCGAAAATTAAAATACTATACAAGATAGACTTGATAACAGTAATCAATGTCTTTTCTCTCGTTATTATAAAATCTTATTGAATTTTTTACACAAAAGCTTTCTGAATTTGAACCAGAAATAAAAAATAATAATAATATTGTTATAAGTTTACATTATTTATGTAAACGTAAGTGAAAACAAAATTTTTAAACAACTAACGCTCTTAATTGAATTTCTTATAATTCTAAAGCAGTTTATCGATACTTTTATCACACGAGAGAAAGTTTTTATAATAAAAGAATAGTTACATTTGTTTGACGGAAACGCTTCTACCATCTGTCTTTTTCACTCGAAAATAACAAACAACCAAGCGGCTGAACCGTTCGAAACTCATGAATGAGGAGCGTAGGAAATTCTTAACACTTCAGTTTAAATAAAACATGTGTCGAAAATAAGAAAAAAAGAAAAATCTTTCAGACCATATTTGTAGAAATTGTTGTATACGAACAAGTTAAAATGCAGTAAAATTGTTCAAGTCGATTCCAATTTAAAGTTAGAAGTAATTTTTATATTACATTACATTAAATTACAGATAATTAAATATTTATACAGATAGAAAGCGTTATATAACCGATATTTTTATATAAAACAAATAAAAATATTTTTTTCTGTAATAAATGATACTAAAAAATAATTTGATTATTTGTAACATTTTTATTTATTTAAAGAAAACAAAATTTACTGATTTGATATAGGAAAAAACCGTATAGTTGAGTTAGCAACAGACCTCCAGGACTAAGATTCAGTCTCTGTGAAAGAATGTTTCTGGATTTTTTTTAGCACGATTCCGATCTCTAGACATCTTTAACAGGTTATGGGGCTGAGCTACCTATCCCAAGGGTAAAAGGCAGTTGTGTGTTGCTCATCATATCTTCTCTTTCTTCTTTTCTGTAAGATTTCTCGAGAGAATGAAAATGCTTCTACATTTTTACATTTAGATTTATACAATAAATATAGTAGCCTTTATGGCTTTTCTGAATAACATATAAGGTTTGAGAGCAGTCATGCCGACAGTATTTTGAAAACTCTATATTCTTTCCACACAAAAAGCATTAACATAGATTATAAAGGAGAAATGCAAATGCAGAAACTTTGCTATAGAAAGAAATTCCAAGAAAGTTTTTCTGAATTTTTTTTTAAAAGTATGTCGACATTTTTGTTTTAAAAGCAACCTTAATTTGAAGTAATTTCGTTTATTTAATTAACAAATGTAAATTAAATTGTAATTTTATTACTAATTATATATACATCTCCTTATTTTTATGTAAAAATATAATTAGTTTATAATCTATAGATTAGTTTTGTTTTTATTAGTTTTTATAGAACAAAATAATTCAATATACAAGTTTCTTTAGGAGGAGGCTCACAAGTTCCTTTTCCTTAAAAAGAGATCTACAGAGAAGTTAATTTTAAGAAACATTGGGTTACCTAATAAATGGATGTTATATATTTCCTGATGTCAATTATTTCTACTCTAAGAAGGAAATCATAAGTTTGTCTATGAAGAATATACCCAATTTTGCCATCTTGGAAATGACTCTGACTCAAAAAAAATTAGAGAAAATAATCATTAATTAAATATCATTCATTATATTTACATTTTATTGTATAAAAAATATTATAGCAATTTATATTGATAAATTATTGTTTAAAAATATAATAATTAAATATTTTAAATGCATTTACAAGATAAAAAGGTAACTAGATGGAGGCCAGTACAAAAAATGAGAAGTTTGCAGTATAATCATTACAGTAAATCCAGAGAAGACAGCAGCTGTTTGTTTGTTCATTGCCTTTCTTATGTGTTAATGATATTGCTGCTTCTGAGAGAAATTTAAAGTTACCACTACAAATTTGTTTATTTTGTCATTATCATTATCAAAGTTTTTTATAAGAGCAGAAGACTTGGTTGATATTTGAAAGTTATTCTGTTTAATAATAATTGATATCTATGATTATTAAAAGAATGTTAAAATATTGGCAAATATTTGTGAACTTTCTTAACTTCTAGATAGGAATGGGTTATCTTTGACATTACAATAGTCATTAAATTGCAGGCACAATAAGCTTTGAGATAGTCATTCCAGTAAGAGAAAGTGTTACCAGGTGGGCAGGATCTCACATCTATCAGTACATTCAATATCCAGTGTCATTTTGCCAGCATTGAATGCTGGAGTGATGGTTTTGAAATGTATTTTAAATACATTTCAAATATTTGAGTATACTGAATTTAAATAATCTGTCTGAAGCAAGCTAGTCTATATTTTTAGTACCTGCAATATTAATGTGACCAGAAATCCATTGAAAATCTATTCTTCCCATTTATTAATTGCTTTGTTTATTTGGTGATTATTCTGAATTTGAGTTAAGGCTATTTTACTGTTTGTAAGGTACCAATGTGCTTTGATGTAGGCTCTTCAGGATGACTATCAGTTTAGACTAATTTATAGAGAAGTAATAAAGTTTGAAATAGGAGTAAAATGGGTAGATGCATGTTTTATTAACAAGAAATAAGTCTGCTGATTGAATTGTTCAAATATTGATATTATTTCAATAAGTTAAAAATCATTTTGATTGTGGAATATTTTAATCATATTCAATATTGTATGAAACAAAAATATTATCAAGAGTTAATAAAACAAATATTTGATCAAAATTTAAATATTTTATGAATTTATGCCATTAATATTTTAAATTGCTTTGGAAAAATCCAATATGTAAAAATATTTATTTAATGTTTAATATATTAAATATTAATGATTCAACCTAATAAACATTAAATCATATGAGATTGATTATGTTAAGCTAGAATGCTTGTTTTGTTTGTTTCAAGTTAAATATTAGATATCATTATATTATAATACTTAACAATATAATACTTAAGGTATTTTATATTGTTTATCTATCATATAATTTCTACGTACACTAATGTATAGAACAGAGATAATTACATAGAATAGAATAATTTTTATTTAATTTATTATTACAGTTTGGATATTTGTATTTTTATAATGTTATATTTTGATTTTGTAAAATATGTAATTAAAAAAATTTTATGGTAAGTTATTTTTATAAAAGTTTTCTATCTTCATTTATGAAGAGACTAATATAAACATTTTGCAAAGTGTAAATGTTGAAATGTTGCACACATTAGTGTATGTAGAAAATATATGATAGATAAACAATATAAAATACCTTAAGTATTTATATTGCTAAGTATTATAATATAATGATATCTAGGTTCCTGATTTTCATTAAGAAGATTTTTGAGCTACATTCAATTATATACACTTATGGTTTCCACAATAGAATATAGTAGGTCTAATCAGTAAAAAAATTTTTTAACTATTCAGAAACATTTTTGATCTACTCTTAACAATCTTTAGCATCAGTTTTCATCAATAGTACATAATTAATATGGAAAAAACAGACTCATTATAAACATATATAGAAAAATTTTATTGAAATTGACCAATTCTTCTAAAAATAGTACTTAATAGCAGTTGAAAACAATAATTTAATTTTATTCTAACGTTTTCAATTGATAAACCATCTTCAGCTTCTATGTGCTGAAGATAATTGTTTATCAAACAAAAATGTTACAATAAAATTAAATTATTGTTTTCAACTTCTGTTAAGTGCTATTTTTAAAAGAATTATATGTACTCTGTTTTCAGCAGTTAGTTAAAATAATAGTTATGAAATTGATTATTTTGAGAAATTACTCTCCATAAGATAAATATATAACTGGTGCAGTAAGACATGCATATTACATATTAGAAGGAACTTAATAAATTAAATTAAATACATTTTTATTAATATAATGTTATACTATAATTGAAAAACTAGAAATAAATTATGAAGTCAATAATGAAAAAAATTGATGTTTATTTTAAAGAGAGAGAAATGATATTAAATTTTACAAATAATTCTTTATTTCATAAAGAATTATTTTCAGACTTTTCAATTCTATAGCATTATAAAGACAAGAACCATATCTGATATCAATTTAAATTGTTTTTTCTGCTCTTTAATAAGCACATTCAAACTGCAATACTTAACAAGTTATCTACTTATGGAGGCTATTTTCTCATGAATTGGAATCAAGCTGAACAAAACACATCTATATTTATACATTTTTTTTGTGAGCTTTTATCTTCATCTCATATTTACTATATACTATTAATGAAATATTGTGTATTTATTGTTATAATATAAAAATTATTATTATTAGATACCTATATATATGTATATATTTATATTTAGAGACATCCAATACTATATGTATTTCTATTAAATAATTTGTATAATAATAAAAAATATAAGAGTGTTTATATAATGCCAAAACGTAAGTATTGTGTTTATCATTATACAGTATTAACAATATTAAAATATACAGATTTCACTGACTCTATCAACAGTTATTTTTAACCAAATATTAAATAAATCATTAAATAAATTTCATCATTTTTATAATGAAAAAAGTTTCTTAAAATGAATCTTAATTCAAGAAATAAGTAACCATTATTAAAATTTGAATATAATATACTTGATGATGAATATTTATTTAAAAGTGTTATTAAATAAAATAAAAATGCCACTGAAATTAAAAAATTTTTTTACTGACAATATTTTTATAACCTTCATATGGATCGTTTATTTTGAAAGTGGTGTAAGTCCATTTTTTTAAAAAATGAGTTATCACGTAATTTACGCTTAATTTAGTGTAAACTTTTTATTTATAACTAGTTAGTATTTAATATCTTAAAAAATGCCAATGCTTTGTTCAATTTAAAATTGGCCGATAAAAGAAATTGCATAGCCATTGATTATGAAAGTGGTGTAAGTCCTATTTCCATAGACAGGTGGCGGGGTCAGTAACCACTGGTTAAAGTACTAGATAGGGAAAATAGCAACACACTTTTCCGGTGCATTTGCCGACAATACAGCGCTGCCATAGGCTGTTCAGTAACACGTGGCCTTCTTTCTGCCATTTTTGTGCAAAGAAACCCGTTCGTTTGTATATCGGCGCATCCTAAATAGTCAATAGAATGTAAATATCGTATTTACATTCTATCTATCTTTTTATCGATATGATGGGCTATTAGGTAATGGAATGTAAAAGTAAATCGAAAAATGAGAGATATTAATTTCGAAAATTAATATAGCCTACTAAACAAGATAAATGAAAAATGTAATTGAACATGGATAAAAAGATACAATCCTTGATTAAAGTGATATTTACACCAATTCGAAAATTTTTACATGAAATGAAACGAGAGAATTTCGTTTCAACAAAAAATCTACAAAACGCAATTAAAAAACAAATAAGAATTAACACTACTGGAGAAAAGGTAAATTGGTTGGAAATATGTTGGATGAGGTTATGCAAAAGGTTTGCACCGTATACTATTTTATATAAAAATCAATGGAGGACACGGAATTTAAGACTTTAAATTGATCACCTATATGTCAGGGAAGACTGCCAAAATTTGAAAAATTCGCCCTGGCGCCTTTGTATCACGATGACAGGCCTATTACGTACCGAAAAATATAATGATATGGAGCAGTTATTACCTTATATACCTCCTATGCAACATGAATATTTTAAAACACTGCCACATGAAGAGCATAAATAAATAATACCAATATCTTAAGTTTAACAATGTATAAATATAATTAACGTTCAAAATAAAAATACTACTACTATTTTATTTCTTGTTATTATTTGTAAACAAAATTGGATTAATATGAAATATATTTTAAGTGATATTTGATTTTTCAAAATTGAAATTAAATGATTTTTATATCTGACTAATTATGAAAGTGGTGTAAGTCCATTTGCAGCTCGTAAATATACATTATTTTAGTTAAATTCGCCTAAAAGGAATTTATATAATCAAATTACATATTGATAAATTAGTAGAAATATTGCCAGAGTTGACATAATTAACCTATATTTTTTAATTGACAAATATGCCAACCTTTCATTTTCTCAAAACAACAGAAAATGGACTTGCATTTTCAAAATAAATGGTCCATATGTGAAAATATTTCATTTAATTATTTAGAATATTTATTATAAAATTATTATTATTATTTAGAAATTATTTCATGTTTAAATAAAATTTTTTAATATCTCAAAGGAAAATAGATAATATCATATTTTATTTTAATTTTTATCACTTATAGTTTGTAATATTATATATATATAAAACAGTAAAATCTCAAAAACGTCTATATATATTTTTTCAAAATTTGGTTTAACCTTAAAATAGAAATACAGTAAGACTCCGTTTAATGCGGGGGATACGTTCCAAGGAAAAAAGCACTAAATGAAACAGCATTAAACAAGGTTATTTTAACATTTAAATAATGAGGAATAGGTGAAACAGGAGAGTGAATAAAAAATATATACATAGCATTTTTTAAATTTTACTTTGTAACATGTGTTATTACTATTGTATTACATTAATTATAGACATTTTTTATCACTAATATTGATTTGTATTCATAAATTACTCATGGAAAAATATTCAAGTAAATAATTTATGTTTGTAATAAAGTTCTTCCTCATTTGACACCTTTTGTTTTTTCATTAAGAAGTCATCTAACGTCGTTTGCCTTTTCCTCTTTCATTCAGCAAGCAATTGTCGATAGCAAGACATCACTTCCATGACACTCTGTCTTGCCTTTGAACTTCTATCAAAATTTGTATCATTTTGTATAAAATGATCCATAATTTCCATAATAGTGGCTAAACTTGTTTTGACAAAAATATTGATGAAAGAAAAATGTTCTAACTTCAAGAAACTATAGTTCAAAGAGCGCGTTCAAAAAGTCTAACACATTAAACTCATTTTTAACAAGGCGGTCAAAAAATAATTTTACTATGCACTGTGCATGCTCCATAGCAGTGACGTATCGCATGAAAGTCTAACAAAGCTAACGAAAGAAGTAGCAAGTTTACTTTGTGAAAAACATGGCGGTCCCAATGTAACACAAATTGTGATATACAAGGAGACAAAAAATGGATAATGTCACATGTGATACAATGTACAGTAAATAATGGTAGGTTATTTTTAAGGAAATTTTTCGATAAAATCTATTTATTAGATGATAGTTTACTAATAATCATTTTAGAATTTGAGTTTCCTATATTCTAATTGAAAGTTTATTAAATAATATTAAGGCTAATTAGTTAATTATTTAGAATTAGGAATTGTTCTATTTCTTCATTGGAATTAAGTTAATGTTTAGGATTATCAGGAAAAAAATGCATCTTCCAAACATTTGAAAGCTCTTATTCTTTACACCTTCTTTACAGATGGCCATGTTGTCTTTCTAATGGACCAGTCAAAAAGTATATAATAATGAAGCTAACTCAACATGATAAAAGTTTAACACGTTAGACTTTTTGAATGCACCTAAAGTGGCAGCATTCAGGTTAAAACTAAAATGGGATAATTGTTATTTTTATTACTGTAAAATAATATTGATGACCGATCATAGATATGAACTCTGACCACAGCAGACTTTCATATGTACTGTACTGCACTGTGCTGATATCAAACGCACTGTGAGATGGCATAGGGTGTATCGATGCAACAAATTCATGCCATTTCAGATTTATGTGAGTATAACGGTTTCAAAAACCATGCCAAAGTGAATCAATAAAAATATAGAATTCGAAAAGACCCTGTTAAGTGGGGTCTTACTGTAATCATATTTAAATGAACCAAGTTAATAATAATAATAGTGTCAGACAAATATCAATTTTTTGAAATATGTTTAAAATGTTTTATCATTATACTTATATATATGAATAAATGTGAGATTATCTGATACGCTGATAGAATTCGAGTTGATCTCCTCGTTTTGAGCAATATATTATGATGCAGTATGTTTAGGTATCTGATATTCTTTAACTTTACACTACTAGTAATCTTGACAGGCCAAGTGTCCATTAACAAAAATAATAAAAAGCCACTTATCAGAAATAATTATATGATACTTAAAAAGAATGATATTGAACATAGATTCTTGTCTGATAGCACAACAACAGAATTTTCATGGCTCATTTAAGCATGATTAATTCTTTCGTAGAGTAATAATTTTATAAATACACTTCTAGAAAAAACTGCTCAGTAAAACTGATATATTTTGAATTTACAATTTCTTCAGAAAAGAATCCTTTCATAAGTCAAGGACTATCTATATTTCAAATACTCAAAACAGAAATATCATAATAATTCTTTAATGATTATTATTTGTTTATTGAAAGTAACCACTACAATCTTTAAAATAATATTCATGGTTATCTATTTGGATTTCAAACATTATTCAAGATAAGATCTAACATAAATGAATACTTTACTTTTACTTTGCATTAATGAAGAAACCAAAATTAAGATAGAAATATATAATGATTAATGAAAGAGTTTATTATTATAACTTATGTTTTAAAACTGTAGGATAAATCAATCAAGGAAAATATGTTTGCAATGTACTGGAATTCCCTGATTTATGTAAACTTGCAATCTTGGGAGTGTTAAATAAATAACATTTATGAAAATTATTATATATAGCAATATAGAAAAGGCATTTTACATTGTATATGATCTATTTACAAGATAGGAGATATGATACAATTATTGTAATATGTTGCATATATATGATTTAAAATATAATACAACAGTTATTACAGTGCATGATAAGTCTATAACATTACTATTGACGATATTTTTACAACTCTAAAAGAAGAAGTATTAATACTCCTGCTTTTAGAGCTGTAAAAATATCTTATTAGCAAAAAATAGTGTACTGGATTTTATAGTATAATTACTATTGACAGTTTATTATCAATAGTAACATTAAATACTGTTCAATACTGTAACAAAAACCATTGCTGCAAAACTACTATATAACATTGCAATAGTGCAATCCATATGATTAAAAAAATTTTTTAAATACTCTGCCTGTTAAAACTTTTTATGTAAAAAATTACATAAATCAGGAATTCCTACATTTAAAATATTTTTAAAAAATTTTCAAGGATTTTTAATCTTTAATATATTTACTAATTACATTGAAGAAAAAACCTCTGAAACCCAATCAATCAATCCCCAATAACCTCGATTTTAACGCAGAATAGTTAAACATATTTAATGCGGGGCGTCAGCGTTTGTTAGCTGGAACTCTAAAACTAGCCGCAATTTACAATTTATGTATTGTTTTCACATACATTTTTTTATGTTTCCGAGTGCAGCAATTGTTTGATTAAAGCATTACAGTACATCTAATGCAATGCTCTCGAAAGTGGCAAGCTACCACAAACTAATCTGTATACATCTATTTGACACAAGTTTAAAATCTTATACATAGAGAAGTAAATCAAATTATGTGTATCATTTGTTAGAATGTAATCATGTGTTTAATGATGATTTTAAAATTTTCAAATAAAAAATCATTCACCTTTTTTGAGTAACATCCCCGACGTAAATTATAGCTATAAAATTATACTTGACATTACCTGTTACTGTAGCCTCAGCAGAGCAATCTTTTTCTAAAGTAAAAATAATTAAAAATTATTTATATAGCACAATGACGCAAGTGCGATTAGTAGGTTTACCTATATTATCCATAGAATGCGACAGAGCTAAAAACTTAATATCAATATACTCATAGAAGAATTTGCAAATAAAAGCCAAACGTTCAGAACGATTTCCTAACAGCATGTAAACTTAAATATCTTCTGATGTATTTAACTGTTGTTTAATAGTGCAAATAAAATTACTTTCATTTAAATCAATGTAGATCTGTTTAAAAATGTTACAATTTGACAATTTTACAATTATATATAATAAAATTATTTTCACCTGTATGAAGTTATAAAGTATTATAAAGTATAAAGTATTAACCTTATTAATAAATTAGTTTGCCTTAGGCTTTTTTTATGTCAACATCCTTATAAATAAATGTTGACACCCAGAGTTACAGGGTTTTGATCATTTACATTTAAGCAAATCATTTTTATGCCAACATTTATTATAAATGTATGTTGACACCCTGCGTTAGAGTTTAGATAGTGTTTGAAATAAATTATATCGATAAATTAAAACAATTTTTTGAGAGGGGGGCCTCTCAGTTTTCAGCTATGCTGTTGCCAATTGTTAAATAATTTGAATATCAACACTAGATGTACCATAGATGAATTTGACAGAAGAGCATCCCAAGTCTTCTTTGAGGATTGAACAGAGGCCAAGGAGGACAAGTGATACTGCTTCTACTCAAGACAATGGTTGAGATAGATGACATCTTAGTGCCTTCTTGATAGAATGATGATGACATTCAATGAGGCTGTTAACTTATGAATTGTAGAGTTGTGCTACACTGAAAGCCAAAGTATTTGCCTGGGGCTTGGAATACTTTACTCTCAAATTGCCTGCCTTGGTCTGCGGTTATTTGTGCAGGAATTCCAAATCATGAAAGCCATGAGATGATTAAGGTTCTGGCTATTGTTTCAGCTGTTTGATTGTAGAGAGGTGTTGCTTCTATCCATCTGAAGAATCAGTTTATGGATGTGAGTAAATAGTGAATCCTTGGAAGAATGGTAAGGAGCCAACAATGTCAACATTTATGTGGTGAAAATATTCATTAGGTACAGGAAAGCTGGTTAATGGTACCTTGGTGTGATGGTGTATTTTAGCTTATTGGCACACTTGGCAGGAGTGAGTCTTTTGTAGGAAGATGCCATTGTCTTTAAGAAATATTGAAAACCTTTACGATCTAAATACTCAATGGCTTATGCCATTGAGTATGGTGTGTAAAGATAATAAATTATCTTTACACACCATAAATATAAGAGCTTGATTTATCTTATTTTCTGCAGATTCACTTGATTTGAATTCCTCAATGCTCCTAAACGTCTCAGAAATTTTTCTTTGTTTTCCTGGGAGAGGTTGTGACGATGGTGCTTCCTCTGTGTCTTGATAACATTTTTCTTCCTTCTGCAAGTCTTTCTGAATTCCAAGAAATTATGAATGTTTGCTTTCAAGATAATACCTTAAATTCGTGGTATTATACCACTACTTTTCAGTTCTTTTGAATAATATATGTAAGTTGCAGAATTACTTTTATTTTTAGCAAATGTTGCCAAGAAAGGTTTTCGGAGGCATACTTACTGAGATACAAAGGCATAAATGCTTTGAAATAAAAAAAGAAACTGAAAGTGTTTCGAATATTAATTAAATGACGATAATAATACATCTCACGTGACAAATATAAGCGCTAAATCATTATTGCCAGATGGACTGTTCGATTTTCCTAATGCAAAACTAAAAAAATTAAAAATAAAATCAATCCATTATAAAAAATTTCATTTATAAAAATATTATGTAATATTACTTAACCTAAACTGAATTCTATCACATAAACAAAAAAAACATCGAACATCGATACCAAAACATCGACCTCTAAACATCGATGTCAAAAACATCAAACATTGATTTAAAAACATCGATGTTCAATGTTCAACACTAGTCTATAGTCAGTAGTTCTTTCTGATGTTAGGCCAGATGAACCATTCCATGACCAGTTTAATGATAGCTCTGGTACCTGGGTGGGCTAAATTATGGAGTTAGGTGAAGATTTTGCAGTGTAGAGTGGGTGGAAAATTTGGATGTATGCATCCAGTCAATATGTCACAGAACAGTTATTTGGTGGAGTTCGGGTTGGCAAGTTTTACCATTTTGAAGCTTGAATTTTGTTGTAAGTCTTTAAGATCACAGTCTTGTTGAGTGTCTGTGAGGGAATCATAGTCAATGGGTGATGGTGAATCATTAGTCTCAATACGAGACAGTGCATTAGTATGACATTGTCCTGCCAGTTACAAACCTGATATCAGTAGTAAACTGTGACTGTGAGATATAATCAAGTTGTCTCGAATGATGTAGTGAAAGTTTCTCCAGATTTGTTGGAAAATGTGAATGAGGAGTTTATGGTCCGTATATATGGTGAAGTGTTGATCTTCAAAGGGGTGTTTGAAATACTTGATGGAACTGTAGATAGCCAGGAGTTTGTGGTCATATAGATTGTATTTTTGTTGAGGCTTGGTGAGTGTCTGTGAGAAGAAGCTGAATGGTTGCTTATTCTGTAAACAGTTTGTTGCAAAATGCTCCCAGAGTAATATCAGATGCATCCATTATTAATGACAGAGATGTATTTGGAACAGGATATGTCAGGAGAATTGCATTGCTCAGTGCTTCTTTTAGGTTGATAAAGGAATTCCCAGTGGTTTCTGGCCAAGCAAGTAGTTTTGTGCTGTTTTTTTATGGCCAATGAGAAAATCTGTTAATGAAAATCATAATCTAGCACATCTAGGTTTAAATCGGTGATAAAAGTTTACCATACCAAGGAAGCATCTTAGATTAGAAGCTAAGTTGATTTCCAGAAAATTATTTATTGTACTGATCTTGGATGGAAATGGTTTAATACCTTCTGGGTTGATTTCACAACCCAAGAACTGGATGTATTTCACACCAAATATGTACTTGGTGGTATTGATGCACAGGCCATTTTCATTGAGTTTGATGAAAAGGGTACAGGGGTAAAGGGTAAAGGGTCTCCTCGTCAGGTGAGGCAATGAGTATGTATTCTCTAGGTAACAAAAACAAAGTCTCATCCTCATGGTGCAGTGTCCATGAATCACTGAAAAGTTTGAGCAGTGTTCCTTAAGTGAAATGCCATATATAAAAATTTGTATAGGCTGAAGAATGTGATTATCACAGTTTTTGGTATCTTGGCTTCATGGATAGGTATTTGTTGGTAAGCTCTGATTAGATTAATAGATGAGAAGATGTGTACTATTCATCATTTATCCTTCTATTCTCATCTATTCTTTACTATCCATCTATTCTCATCTATCCTTTACTATTTATCGCCAACTGCAGTCTATATGACTACAGTTGGTGATAAATAGTAAAGGATATCAGTTGGGAATTGTGATTCTGTTCAGTGCTCTGTAATTGCCGCAGGGTCTCCAGTCATCTGATTTCTTTAAAGTGAGGTTTAGTGGGCTTGCCCAATTGCTCTTGGAAGGAATGTACTCGAATTTCTTTTTGGCTGTTTTCAATTTCTCTGGTGAGAGTCTTCTAGCTTGAAGGATACAGAAGGTCCTTGAGTTTTGATGTGGTAGCATATGTTATGTTGATGTATCTGGGCATTAGTTAACATGGATCACAGCAAGTTTGGGAATTCCCAGACAATTTACAAGTATGGGCTTTGTTCAATGACCTTGACTGGGATTTGGATGATGGGAAAAACATTCTGTTAGTGGTGAGTGCAATTGTCCTGTCAAAGAGACAATGAAGTTTGCTATTGACTAGTATATTAAAATGTGATAAGAAGTTTATACCGATGTCCTTTGACTGGTTATTTGCAATTGCTAATGTCCTCCTTGACATTGGCAATTGCAAATAATCAGTCAAAGGTACAACTTAATCTAAGATCAAGTTGCATTAGTTTTTGGCCATAATTTTTATTATTGTGCCATTTAATACATAGAAATCCAGTTTTATGATGTGCTTATTTTCTGAAGTTGTGTACATTCTGTCCACAACTTCAGAAAACAAGATATGATAAAGACTTCTGTGCTGGTATTGATTAGGAACAGAATTGCTAATGTCTTGTTGCTGACGTAAACAGGGCTGGCTCTACAATTGCTGGCGCCCTGGGCAAGCTGAACTTTGGCACCCTTTTTAAGTATAATTATAAAAATTTTCTCAAGGAAAAAATTAAAAATATAGAAATGAGTTTATCTAGGTTGTTTTTTAACAATGAACAATAATATTGTTTTTCCAGTATTTGGACAGTATGAACAATTAGCCTACTTAAAACATTTTTTTTTCTAGTTTTAGATCAACAAATCTTTTCATGGCACTTTCTATATTTATATTCTTTGCAATATCATTTTGTATAGATAAAATTGGCAAAGAATTCATTCTGTCTTAAGACATGGAGGATTTTTGTTTTTATAAGCTTTAGTAAACTAAACCTTTTATCGCAGCAGCCATAGTAATAAGTACTGTAAGCATTCTTAATGTAACACATAACACACAGATTTGGCATGACATCCTGTAACTTATTAGTATTTATGAACCTAATTTATAATAAATATATATATAGATAGATAGATAAATTTGCTTTTTTTTTCCATCTTATAAACGTCAGATTGAAAAAATATTTTATTTATTATTTTCGCTTTTTCTTCTTTTGGAAAATCCTTGATGGTGCCCCTTAGCACATGGCGCACCCCGGGCAACTGCCCGAGTTGCCAGTACCTTGAGCCAGCCCTGGACGTAAAGGTGATACAATTCTGCCCCTTGACTCCCGGTCACCGTAGAGAGTTAACATTTTGAGGTTAGATTTTTTGGATGGTCAAGTTTCGGAGGGAGATGCTGAATGAAGCACATTGCAAGCACTTTCTGGCATCTATGCTGAATTTGGAGTGATAGTAGCAAGTCCTTGTAGTGGTTGGTACTTTATGTTTGGGTGATTTATGCTTAGGTCTGGGTTGGAAGTATCTATAGAAAGGGCAGTTTCAGCTGCTGTTCCTTGACTTGATGTGCAATTTCTGACACTTTTTGCTGTACAACAGTGGGTGGCAACCTTTTTGAAAGCAAGTGCGCAACGAAAAATTTTTACAGCACGGTGGACACGTGACCTTTTTTTAGGTGGGTAGAAGATAGAATAGAGAAATATCTTAGCATTACAATAATATAATAAAATCATTATGGTTCATGGTACATAAATGGTAAATAATAAGTAATAAAAATAACAATTTCACATATATAAAATATACAAACATAAAAAAAGTTTTCTTTAATGAGAAGGTTGATAGTGTATGTCTTCACACAATTTTTCAAAATCATGACTGTAATTTGATACTGCTATTCTTAAGCAGTCATTCAAATTTCTTCCATAAGACATGATCAAAACTTATTTTTAATAAATTGCATTGAAGAAAACGTGGCTTCACTTAGATAAGTCGATCCAAAAAAAGATTTTAGCTTCAGTGCATAATTTTTTAATATTGGATATTTATATCAATCAACAAATTTCCAAAATGTCTTCTCCATGTTCATAGCTTTCAAAGCGACATCATTTTGTAATTCTTCTTTATAATTAAAAAAGTATCAAAGAGAGAATCGGCACCAGCGAGTAAAGCATTTTTAAATAATTCTCCAAACAACAGATGATACACACAATTCAGTCATTAATATCAATTTACAAGCATAATATACCATTGCGTCATCGTCGTATCTACACATTTCAGCATGAATGCAAATGATGCAAACCTAGTCCGCCCTAGTCTTTTCCCACACAGCCTCGGAGCGTGCCAACTGCTGTTGGTAGATCAAAGGTTTTTGTACTAAATCTGGACATATTAAAAACATTTAGACACATTTTTTAGTAATTAGTTATTTTTTTATAATTTTGTAAATTACAATTCTCGTTCATTAGATAGAAATGCTATTTTAGTAGATTTGCAGTAAACTCAAACTAATAAAAAGATGGAAATAAAATTATTATTACTTATTTTAAAATTATTTTCATATGATTAAGAAAAGTTAAAAAATGATATTTTTAAATTAATTTTTTGGAAATCTTGCCATGGGCGCATAATAGACCAACTGCGGGCGCACTTGCACCTGCGGGCGCAGGGTTGGCCACCACTGCTGTACAGTCTTTAGAGATTCCCAAAATGTTGGCTTGGTTGATGTTGGTATTTCCTGGTATGTGGATATAGATTTTTTAATTCCCAGATTTTATCTGCCATGGTTGCAAATGAGTTAATTCGTTGCTGCTGACTGATAGGATACTGCACATATCTATAGGTTGGAGCCATAGCTCACCTGCCATAATCTTTTTAAAAAATTCTCACTGACTTTGTTGCAGACTAAGATCTTCATTTTACACAGGAGTTGTGACAGCTTGCAGTCTCCAAGCTCAATTTCAGTTAGTAGTCTTTGGGTATGTTGTTTTTCAGAGTCCAAAAATGCAGAGATTAATCTTTCTCTGATAGCATGGTACTTGTCAGTGTCCAGTGGTTTGGTTATGATGCCACAATCTGTGATAGTATTTCTGCCTCGACTGAACTGATGATGATGTCATACTTGATTTGGTCTGTAGTGATGCTGTTGTTTCAAAATTGGGCCTCAAGTTGGATGAACCAAATACAAGAATCTGGTTTCCAGAATGGCAGAGGCTTTATGCTGACATGTTTGATGGTGGATTCTGACTTGTATTCATTGAGAGTAGTGTGTGTTTTTTATCCATTTTCATTCAACTGTCTGTAATCACATCCGGGTTACCATTGTCATGATATGGTTGTATAATAGATAAATTGCTAGTTCACACTTTTATTTTTTATTCATTATCATTTAAACTATATACAAGATTATGAGATACAACACATTTACAACACTGTATGCTCAGTCATGTAGGTCAGTAAAGTCGTATGTGTTTATCTAAAAACTGACCAGAAACTAACAAACCTTGATGACCAAAAAACAAAATAATCAAGCAAGTATAAACCCATCCATGGGAGACATAACATTATGAATATGAAAATTAGGCAAACTTTAGAATGGATGATTGACCAACACATTATACTATAACAAGTGACAACAAGTCCAAAAAGCTTGCTACGTTAAAAAGAGAAAACTATCAGAATTTTATACAACATTATATATTGTAATCTAAAGCTGAAGTTTTATACAAAGACCCAACCGAAAGCTTAGCAGCTAAAGTAAGCAGACTCCTTAAGAGGTCAAACCTCCTTCACTTCATAAATAAGACTAAAGTAATCAACCCAGCTTGCCCCAGTATATTCACATATTTAAAGACTCACAAAAGTCCACTCACTACCAGACCAATAGTAGAAAAGAGATGTTTGCCCACATACCATATTAAGAAGCAGTTGGCTAAATGGTGTGAGACTAAATTAAGAAATTACCAGCACACAGTTCGGTCTTCCGAAGAGTTTATAATTAAGACCTTTTAAAAAAATTATATGGGGTAGAGTACATCTTTGAGTATATCATAGCCTAGCGAAACAAACAGTAACATTAAGATATCAAAATTTCTAATAATACAATATATAGTTAAGGAGGATGAACCATTTAAAATGAATTCGATGAACCCGGCATGAAATTCTCATTTAAATTATTTAAAAAAATGGTTCCTAAATCGATCACTGGTGTGCTAATTGAAAAGCCGATATATTTTACTAGTCCAATCTGCCGAATTTCCCATGTAAATGAGTTAACACTCATTAAAGTTAAGTTTTTCTTATACTTTCATTCAAGAGAAAATTTAAAAATATTTTTTTATTCCATTTTCTGACGTAAAATCTTTAAACTTTCAATTCAAACTTTTGCTGGCCACCTAACAGCAAAATAACGTTAAGTGAGCCGACGTTAATCGAGAATCTACTGAATAAGGAGAAATTCTTAAATTAAACATTATTTTACGAATTTCCATGAAAATTTATATTTAATTCGATTGGAATATATTAATCCATTATAAAATGAAATATCATTTTAGAAATAAATTGCAATTATTTTAAATTTGATATTAGTAATGTTTTAATTTTGGTTTTTGATATGACAGAAGCTGTTAATGTGTAAAGATTGATATTTCATAATGTGGTACGTAACAATACAAAACTTATCTTGAAACTAACACTCATATTATTAGGGATAATCTGCATCGTTTTCTAGGAAGAAATAGTTATATGTCAAGTTGTTCTAATATTTAATCTAATAAATTTCACTATTTATGTAATATTTGCTTCAGTTAAAAAGGAAAGCTGTACAGCAAAAATAAATATGATTTTTAATCCAAAAATCAATCCCTTTAACTTAGAAATAAAACTGATGAAAACTAGTTTATCATGAACAGAAAACATATATTTTTTATTTTATAATAAATTTATGAAAAGTATATTATTTCATAATTATATCTATTTTAAATGTTCTGTAATTTGTATCAAATTAATATAAAATTTAATTTAAATCAAGAGAAGAAAACAAACTGCAATATTGCTTTTTCGAGAGGGAACACACTTTTTAATAGGATTAGGAACGTTCAATTAGTTAAAAACAAAATAATAAGGATAATAGAATTAGGAATAAGATCTTTAATAGAATTAGGAATAGATGCCCGTTCTCCTGTCTGGGGATGCTGGTCCTGGACCAGCATTCCCCAGACAGGAGAACGGGCATCTATAAAATTGAACTCTTCAACCTACATATAGATAAATTTTAAAACCAAATGATGAGAGAGAAACTCTGAGATTCTGATTAGAATAAAATTAAAATTTAATAAATATTGCATTGTATAAATATTGTATGTTGCATTATATAACTTAGTTGTTATTTATTATGATGTAAATATTTTTTCAATCTTTACCATTAAAATTTTTTTAAACTGAATGTAAGCCAAAACTAATTTGATAGCATATACAGTAACTTAAATATTGCATTGTATAAATATTGTATGTTGCATTATATAACTTAGTTGTTATTTATTGTGATGTAAATACTTTTTCAATCTTTACCATTAAAATTTTTTTAAAACTGAATGTAAGCCAAAACTAATTTCATAGCATATACAGTAATGTAATTTATATTAGTATTACTGACATTATAATTTTATATTATACTGAAACTGGGTTTATATTAATTGCTTTGTTGTAATAACCTATATGGAAGCAGAATTATAGCTCAAGAACTAATAAATTGGAAAAGATAATTTTACAATTCTCACTTATTGGAAGAATTTTTATATTTGGATTTTAAAATGGCCTATAACAGTATTAAATAACTATATATACGATTGCCAGAATCTCTCTTAAAAAGAGCATATTCCCTTTTTTTTACACCAATTTTTTTTGTATCATAATACCCTCTTTTGTCTCTTTTTCATTCAAAGATATTTATGAAATGTAACATGTGAAACTTAATCAACATGTTAGCAAATTCACAAAGAAAAACCTATATAATATAACATGTGAAACTTAATCAACATGTTAGCAAATTCACAAAGAAAAACCTGTATAATAGAAACTGAATATTTTAACTATGCTTGAATAATGCATTGAGAAGTCTTTTCTACCAATAAAAGTTACGAGCATTGAACAAACTGTACCAAAAGATGGTTGCAAATTCCAAGCTTGTAATTTTAAAGATAATTGTATTTGTTCTTATAAAAGATTATTATATTATATTTGGTGTTATTAATTTCATGGAAAAGGTGTAGAATAGATATTACAAATATACTCAAGCAGCAAGTTGTAAATGCAATAATAGATGTTAATTCAAAAACAATTATATTGATGATATGAAATGTTTTTCTGAAAACTATATTTTCAACAAAGTTTAAGATTACATTGATAATGATGAATTTAATGTCATGAAACTTGATATATACACTGACGGAAAAAAAAATCCCAACACCAAGAAAAAATTATTGTAGAGTAATGAAATTATATTTTGAACAGTCAAATAATTCAGAATTTTATTATGAATTATTGAGAATATATCAGTATTATTTTTCTGTAAATGGAAAACAGAAATGTGGAAAGGTTATTTTAAGTGCTTGAGACACAGTAGGCTAAATAGTGGATTCATCTCAAAATTGCAACTGTTAAATCAATATTAACTGTAATATATAATTATAAAAATGTATCATGTAAGGTGAAGCAATATTTTTATGAAATGAAGAACAATACCAAATTTCCATCAGATGTCATCAATTCAAAAAAGAAAAAATAAAAGATCTGATGAGATAGTTGGAATTTTATTTTCATTAAAAGTAAATAAGTATTCAAAAAAGTATGAACAATATACAACTGATTAAAAATTATCATATGTTGATTTTTTATATTCAATATTATCATTAATCCATTTCATTTGAAAAAAAGTTATTAAAATGAAAGTAAATAAGTATTCAAAAAAGTATGAACAATATACAACTGATTAAAAATTATCATATGGTGATTTTTTATATTCAATATTATCATTAATCCATTTCATTTGAAAAAAGTTATTAAAATGGAATTCATTTGAAAAGTAATTAAAATGGATTCATTTGAAAAGTAATTAAAATTTATACAAATGAATACTTTCTTTCTCAAATTGTTGAATAATTATTTCCAAAATTGTTGTAATAGGTACATAAATCATATTTTTTATGACTATTGATTGCTAAATATATTTATTATTATTTATATTGTAATGTTCATTATATTTAGAATTACTGTTTTTACAATCTTTCATCTACTCCTTTTTTGTAGTTATATATTTTCAATATATCATATACATCATATACAAATTTCAGTTTAATGAAATTTGAATATGATATATTAAAAAAGTAAATATGTAAAATGGTAATTTTTTGTAATTTTATTATTAATTATGATAAAATGTAATTAGTTAAGAAGTTTAATATCAGTCCAAACTCGTTAATTTTGTTATCATACACCTGGTAACTATTAACAGGTTGCACCACGTGAAGGTGAGTTTTGGACATTAAGTTTAAAGCCCTATATATTTTTTCATGTCTGAGTTATTCAGATATGAGAAATGTTCTAGTTAGATGGCTTCAACTTTTAGCAACCCTCAATGCCTCTGAAAACAGTCTTTTGTTTATCAGTGGCCATGAAGCAAGGCTTCAAACACAGACCATGACATATTTCTTTATACTGGATATTTTTCCTTTATATGCTCAAGGTAAGCAGTAAATGCTCTGTTTCCTGTACCATACAGTATATAGTTGTCCATATAAAATAGTCAATATAATGTGGCAATTTTGGGGAATGCATCACTCCTAGTCTTCGAAGAAATCCTTTTAATCTGGACCAGTATCCTTCTATTTTATTAATGCATACACCCGTTATTGGATCCACAAAACTTTGTGAATGATTCAAAGTTTTATGAATACACGGTGAAACCCGACCTAATGTTCCTAAAGAATGATATGCTGACAACCTATCGGTCCAAATTTCCATCCCGGGTTTTACATTCTGACAAATTAGTGGTATCAAAATCTCAGATGTTCTATTTGGCACATATAAAATTATTCCCCGATTAAGGTTGCAATCAAAAATACCGAGGACCCATCTATCTAGTATCCATCGGCCACATAGTATTTCCTCCTTGTAATGCAGCATTCGTCAATCTGGACCACTGTATTTGGCCGTCCAAAACTAAAATACATTTGATGACTATGAAGTAGTTTCCACGAACAAATATTTGTAAAATAGCTGTAATACTGTATTACAGTAGTACGACATATATTAGATAAAAATTGATGTGGAGCCACATCTAACTTGATACAAGAAATGCCAAAGTATAATAATAATAGGTTTAAATGAAAGATTTATGTTATCAAAAAACGTCCTAACCATGGCTGATTTCAAGGAGTGACATCGAGGACAACGAATGCAAATCCTCCCTTAAACTATTTTCTTGTGGTTAAAACCATTCGTCTACGACACGCTGATTTTGTACAGTACATCCTTCGCCGCAATAGTCCATGATCTTGAAGTGATAGAAATATGTCATGATCTGATCTATTGAAGAAACTCCCGATATCAAACGTAGATTTAACATCACTTAACAGAATCGCTATGTTTCTTCAACACAAAGCCTAAACTGAACTTGGTCGTGAAAATTATATGACGTATTCTTTGACATTATACGAAAACATTCATATATATCTATAAGTTTATTGTATAAAAATAATAAATATTTATTAAAAATAAAAAAAGTTTTTCTTCAATTAAAATGTCTATGAAACGGACTGTAACTACTCTAAATCACGTGATCAACAAAGTCCACGTCAAAAGTGACGTGTATATCAATCATCTCTAATCACGTGACATTTCCCGCCTCCTCCTGTAACAATTGCTGACATCATCCGCGTTGTGAAAGAATCCACTCGATATTGTCGAAGTATGAATTGCAGACAAATAAAATCGAAAAAGGTGAATTCTAAATCAATGTAGAATGCGTTAATTGATTTGTAAGTATATTTTTACAAATTATTGCTTATTTCGAGTGACAAAGTTCGGACCTTCACCAAGTCTTGACACGTAATAATTTACATATGTCAATATGCTGTAATTTACATGTGCTGTATTATTTACATACGTTGACTGATGCCGCATTTACAGGTCATGGAAAAGTAATAAAAACCCATAAAAATGTATTAAAGATTTAATCCACATTTAATTAATTGCGTCATGATCTGATCTATTGAAGAAACTCCCGATATCAAACGTAGATTTAACATCACTTAACCACAGCTATGTTTCTTCAACACAAAGCCTAAACTGAACTTGGTCGTGAAAATTATATGACGTATTCTTTGACATTATGTGAAAAACATTCATATATATCTATAAGTTTATTGTATAAAAATAATAAATAATAAATATTTATTAAAAAGTCTATGAAACGGACTGTAACTATTCTAAATCACGTGATCAACAAAGACTATGTCAAAAGTGACGTGTATATCAATCATCTCTAATCACGTGACATTTCCCGCCTCCTCCTGTAACAATGGCTGACATCATCCGCGTTGTGAAAGAATCCACTCGATATTGTTGAAGTATGAATTGCAGACAAATAAAATCGAAAAAGGTGAATCTAAATCAATGTAGAATGCGTTAATTGATTTGTAAGTATATTTTTACAAATTATTGCTTATTTGGAGTAACAAAGTTCGGACTTTCACCAAGTCTTGACACGTAATAATTTACGTATGTCAATATGCTGTAATTTACATGTTCTGTATTATTTACATACGTTGACCGATGCCGCATTTACAGGTCACGGAAAAGTAATAAAAACCCATAAAAATGTATTAAAAATTTAATCCACATTTAATTAATTGTGGGGAATCGGAGTTTGAATTATGCATAATTTATCCATTCCCATCTCCGCGTCGGTCATATATAGGTCAAACGAGGGAGAAAAGAAAGACAAAAAGCAGTTCTGTCGAACAACTCTGAAGAAATACAACGACATTATAGATGGTATATTGATCAGCTCGCGAACTTCATCCACAATATCAATAGATCACTGAGAATATTTATATCAGGTGTGCCGCCGAATAGTCGCGAATCGGACACCTGGCTCTGCGAATGTTCGAGAAATAAACATCTTCGTTCTCAGCCCAGGAAGAAGGGTCAAAAAAGGGGTCACGTATATTTAAGAGCCGTTGCGCCCTCGATCGAGCTTGTTCCACGATTTCCAGATCTGCTCGTTCACGGCAGCCGAATTCTTCTGATTCCACGGCACCGGCGACTGATCCAGGCCTAGTAGTTCACTGGTGTTACGACGATCTCTTTAATCACCGGTTATTCTACCGTATCCTTCCGCCATTAGATATCAGAGTACATAGTATAAATAGAACATTTTCAACAATTTATCCACTTTTTGTGCATAAACAGTTGAATTAAAAAGTTTACACTAATTAGCCGATAAATCTGAAGTCTTCATCATATCTCTGATATTGTCATAAATAAACTTTATAAAAATTTTTAATTTTATTACCATTTTTCCATTTTTTATTTATTTACTTAAATTATAATTTTTATGCGCTCGTGTTAAAAGTTATAATAGAAATGCGATTATATACTCTTAAATAGCTTTATTATTTTTATTAATAATTAAGAATTGTTTTAATTCTCTTAGCACTGCGATGAACTGTCGAAAAGTTAACAGAATATTATCTAACCCATTTGGCTAATTCCTTATCAAAAGGGCCGTTTTGGTCAACCAGGATTATTTATACTTAAATTTTACGGCAAATTTTCGATTTACATATGCAAGAGTTATGTTGACACTCTTCGTACGAAAATCAAGGTGATGGGGTAAGCGGTAAAGTGTTGTTCTGGATAATGTCGTCGATAAGACATTGCCGGCATTTATGTCTATCAGTAAACGACTTATGATGGAGCATTCATCATGGAAAAAATGGTGGTGTGCCTTCATGTGAACGGCAGATTTAGTAAAATCATTATATCTACTTAAACCGTGGTTCCCAATGAGGGCGCATGCCCCAGAGAGGGGGGAAATGTCGTCGATAAGACATTGCCGGCATTTATGTCTATCAGTAAACGACTTATGATGGAGTATTCATCATGGAAAAAATGGTGATGTGCCTTCATGTGAACGGCAGATTTAGTAAAATAATTATATCTACTTAAACCGTGGTTTCCAATGAGGGCGCATGCCCCAGAGAGGGGCAATATGACTTTTAAGGAGGTAATTCGAGATTGAGTTATTAATAGTGAACGTTTTGCATTTCTTATGATTCCACGGGGCTTCAAATACAATATAAATATATAATTGTGATATACATTTTTTAAATTAAAATCAGAATGTACACATTGATTTTGAAACTTTATTTGACTTTTTTTATATCACTTTATATTATTATTATTATTTTAAACAATTTGAAGAGATTTCTCTAGATATACATTTTTTAAATTAAAATCAGAATGTACACATTGATTTTGAAACTTTATTTGATTTTTTTTATATCACTTTATATTATTATTATTATTTTTAAACAATTTGAAGAGATTTCTCCCTCAGTACCCGGTACTTCAACTGTCCGTTCGTTCTTTTATTTTTCTCCTTCATGGATGCCATGTTCTTCGGAAGCTTGTAGCTTATTTAGATCAAGTTAATGACCTTTTAGGATTCCTCCACCTGAATAGGAGTTCACTTTTTGAATAACAAAAATTATGTAACGGAAGCATCAGGATTTTAGAGATGCTTAGGTGGGGGCATGGCCAAAAAAAGGTTGGGAACCATTGAATTAAACGATCTTTCACGACTTTTCAAAGATTAGTTTGGTGTTAATACTTTCTTATATTATATTCTGGTGTCGATACTGTGCCTTCATTTTCTTCCTGATTCTGTAAACAGTCCTTACCGAGAAACCGGTTAATTCCTGCATCAAATTTACGATATCAATTGTAAATTTATCGGGATTCAATTTATCCAGGTTCTACTGATCTGCCGTAAACGTTAAGTATAATATGCTTCGTTTGACTATGAAGAATCTTTCCTCTTTTATTATTCTTTACATAAGAACAAGTAATTATTCAAGATATGCTTCGTTTGACTATGAAGAATCTTTCCTCTCATATTATTCTTTACATAAGAACAAGTAATTATTCAAGAGATTATTCTAAAAGTAATTACATCTTACTTTTAGAATAATCTCGAATACGGATATTCACGATTACAAATTTTTTTATATTTTTAATTTCGTCTTTTTCTACTCCCAGACTTTTTATTATATCGAGGATAAAAATATGAATTACGATTGCAGCGAGATTTTGAAACTTTATACACGAAAGTATTCTGATCGAAGGTGCGTTTCAAACCTCAACACACTAATCTCACTGATGACTCGCTGTTTAAGTTTGTAACGTATCCCAATACTTCTTTTCGCAGACGAACTATAACCGCTTCATTCGTGACGTGACTGCCTTCTGGAAGTGGATCAGACTACAGATATTTTTTTAGAAAATAAAAAAATTGAAAATTATCAAAAGAAAATATATTTAAAATTTAAAATTCTTTCTCCTGGATTTTAAATTTTCAAAATCATTAATTGCATCTTTTATTTCCATATTTTTGACTACTATTCCTACTGCCGCACTGCTCTGATTCAATGAATGTTTCATTGTTTTCATGGTGCATTTAATTTTTATTGTATTATGTTGTTAATTTTAAAAAAGAATTTAGAAAGTACAGATATATAGGATTTGGGCTCCCTATAATTCTGGACCACCCCGCCTTGCGAGTCTGGCGCATTGTAGTTCCGCCACTGTTACAAACTAAAGACTCTGAAAGGGAGACTAAAGACTGTAATTTTTGTATATTGACCGCTTCGACAACCTCCGCCGAATCTGTGTCTCCTGGTTGTGTTTTCTCGGATAACAAAAAGCCTTATATTTCAGGTATCTCTTCTCCCATTATAAGATCATCACTCACATTTATTGTGATAGAGATCTCTCTCAAAATAAAGGAAGTTGTTCTTCGATGAATGTAGTCTCTGTGTCGATTTGCCGAACAGAATATTACCCGTCCTTACCTGCGCCTCGCTTCATACCGCATTTAGACGTAACGCCTGTCATTATCGTCCTCGATTGATCTCACATAATCAACATGTTACGAATCGGTTTTCTGTGATTATTCGTTGAAAATATCCACATTTGATAATAGTTCCTAAATTTTTTAAATTGTGCTTTTACGAAAGCTATTTTGAATGGATCCTATTAGTAGAATTAGGATTTTTTTAATCGAATCTTAATTTTGTAATATATTATATTAATATTATTCCATTACTGGACTGACAAGGGGAGGTTCAGACATTCGGGTCACCGATACACACCTGTAGTAGTCCCCTAGGACAATATAATGTGTGAGTAATAAAGGACACCTGTAGTAGTCCCCTAGGACAATATAATGTGTGAGTAATAAAGTACGGGGAGGTTCAGACATTCAGGTCACCGATTTTTTTTTGAAATTTTGCATACCTTGTAGTAGTCCTCTAGGACAATATAATGTGTGAGCAATAAAGTGCACAACTAAAGCATTGTCGAAAAAATCGCACGAGAAGTTTCGTATTAAATTCATTTAATCTAACAAGTAAGATTTAATTAGCTTTCGAATGTCTCAGTAGCGTACTAGTTGAAGGTTTGCTTCTATAATTGCGTGATCTCTGGTTCAATTCTTCGCTTTGATAATTTTTTTTTATTTTTATTTATTTATTTTATTATTATTATTTTTCTCTTACATTGTTTTATATAAATACAGTTATTTATATTTTTTTATTTGTTTTAAATATTTTACATTGTTTTATATAAATTCAGTTATTTATATTTTTTATTTGTTTTAAATATTTTATATATATTTATATCAACGATGGTTTCTATATATTTTTTGTCAATAGATGACGCCACTATCTATTCTGTAAAAATACTAACTTTCTGACTGCAATATGAGTGTGGTGCATTTGAAAATTACTTCTCTGGGCAATTGTAACAAGTAAAATCTATTCAGAATGACTTTCGTCGATAAAGTCGTTAATAATCATTGAATATAATAAAAAACAAACAATATTTATCAAAATCAGTTCCATGAGGTTGAAGTTGATTCACAATTAGCGATGGATATAGGTATATATCAATTGCGTCATTTGATATCGATTCGAATTCACGACAAAAGGAAAAAAAGGGGGGATTTTCCGACCCCACAATATAGCATCTGGCCCGCCTTCTATCTACCATCCTTTTGACTCCATAACAGATGTTTCCCAACCGCCAGATAAAGTATATCTTCTGTGCGATATGGCTGCTGAAGAATATTAATATAATTTAATTGCTATTAATCGATTTTACTGTGAATCTGCTTATTGTCCACTGTCATTACCAACATATCTTTTATTCTTTACTTATTATTTTCCTTTAGATTAGAAAAAAAAATAATATGTTGATATTACGTACTATTTCTTGTTTTTAATATTAATATATATGCTTATTGTCCACTGTCATTACCAACATATCTTTTATTCTTTACTTATTATTTTCCTTTATAATAGAAAAAAATAACAATATGTTGATATTACGTACTATTTCTTGTTTTTAATATTAATATATTATTTAATTCTCTTAATTAATCTTGTTATTTTGTTGCAGATAACCAACTATATGATAGTTCAAGTACTAGCCATATGGCAGATCAGTAGAATATTTTGAAACTGCATTATTTGAACAGTCTATGAATTGCAATGCACAATCACAATTATTATTTTTTGCATTTGTATGCGTAAAATGGAATGTTTAATAATTATATTTACATTAAACTTTGATATATTGTAATCAATTCAGAAATTATTCAATAAATTAAAATTATGTAGTTACTAGCATAATTCTTATATACGTTTTGTTCGTAATTCAGATTCGTAACTTGTGGCTAAAATACTATTGAAATAATTTTATTCAAATTCTTTATGTACGAATTTTAAAATATTGGAACGTAACTCATAAGTGAAAAATTTTTCTTAATATCTCTTAAAATTTTAGATAATTCTGTAGTTGCCCACGTAAATATGTAGCTCTGACACATACAGTACTTATCTGAGTAATACATTACAAACATTTTAACGTTGCGGAATTTCTGTTCTAGAATTAAGATTTAGAAAATTTTTATCACACTCTAATCTACTCTAATCAGGGGATTAACCATTTCCAATTACGTTAATCAACTCAGCCAAACTTCCCCTGGCGAACAAATCCTATATTAAATTTTCAACGATTATTTTTGAATTAAAGCTATGGTGCCACCATCTGTTGAATTAATAAATTAATTAATTAAATTTAGAATGTAGAACTAAAGTGGCGGCATCATGTAATTTTTAAAATTATAATCGTGCGATGGCAAAATTTTATTTCGGGAAAATTAATTTAGAAATTATAGTATAATCCTTAATTACTAGATGGCGCCACTTTAGTTCTAAATTTAATTAATTAATTATTAACTCAACAGATGGTGTCACCATAGCTTTAATTCAAAAATAATCGTCGAAAATTTGGTATAGACTCTGTCCGCCAGGGGATGTTTGGCTGAGTTGGTTTACGTAATTGATAATTTTTATTTAAAATGATCAAATAAATCATTTTATAAAGTGACATATTTAATTTTTCATTTTATGAAAAATTAGAAATATGTCTTAATTAGATATTTTTTATATCCTGCAATGTTGCACAAGTTTGTAAAGTTCTGTTCAAGTAAATAATTGTCAGGGACCTAAAATGCAGAATCCCAAATTTTGAATAATGATATAATCTAAATTATTTATTATAATGTTCGGAATCGGTTTCTTTTTTGTGTTCAAAATTAATGTTGATTTAACAGGAATATTATGTAATGATGATATGTTCTTAACGTCATTCATAAATTTTGGTTCAATTATAAACTTCATGGATATTACGTTGAGAATGAATCATGCCGGACACTATTCCACTCGACAGATTGGATGCGTGGAAACGCTTCAACTTTCGTTCTGGATGACCTGATTCCAGTACCTGGTGCCACCTGTTGAAAATAGACATCATAGGTCTGGGTCCGATCGGTTGATCCGACAATTTGGATGATCTTGTAGGATGATTAGATAGCTTATGAGCTTATTTCCTTGCTAGTTAATAAATTTACTAAATGCAAAGTGGCGTCATCCGCCGACAAAAAATATCAGTTTGCATTGTTATTCATTATCATTGTATTTGGAATACATTAGGTGTTCGTGTCCAATTTAACTTTTATTTCAACAAAGTATTGTGCTATATCAATATGATATTATTACATTGACGTCACGTTCACTTCGACGCAATGGATGAAATATATTGTGATTTAATCCATTGAAGGTCACAATGGTGTCATAGCAGCACGATTATGACATCATCACAAATTCGAACATAATGGAAGAAGTTCACGTGACGTCATAGTCACGTGATTTAGTGAAAACATTCTGTGGTTTGCCTAAGTTTAAACGACGATTATGCCTAATTCTTGTTGTGCATTTGGTTGCAGTAACCATAGCATTAAAGATTCATGCAAAGAGAAAGAAATATCCTTTCATAGATTTCCTCATTCAAACCCCAAATTAATGAGAGAAGGCTCGTTAAAATAAGGAGAGATAACTTCAAACCAACTGTAACCACGTGCATTTGCTAAGCTCATTTTGAAAAACATTGCTTCACATACTAAAATTTTACAAATATAAGATTATTAAAACCATCAGCAACACCGAAGATATTTTCATTTAATCCTGTAAAACCCAGAAAAAGAACTTCATATACATTAGAATCATCGAATACGACATCTCTCTCTAAGCAAAATGATCCAATAGCGAAAAGTAAGTTGCAATTTTGTTTGCTATATTTAAGAAAAAAAGCAAAATACAAGTTTATTATCGTTTCTGATAGCATTAAATAATTTCATTTTTTAAAGTTACTATTTTCTGTAATATTATAATTTATATAGGCCTTGAATTTTTTTATTATTTATTTAATGGATATTAGGGACGGATTTGGGGACTGCCAGCAGTCCCGGTTCCGTGTAGGGGACCCGCGAGTGAGACCCCAGTGACGGACGTGACAGCTACCGAATGGTAAGAGGTGACCCCATTATTAATTTGGGGTTTGAATGAGGAAATCTATGAAATGATATTCCTTTTTCTTTTCATGAATCTTTAATGCTATGGTTACTGCAATCAAACAACCTTAGGCAAACCACAGAAATTTTCACTATATCACGTGACTATAACGTCACGTGAACTTCTTCCATTATGTTTGAATTTGTTTATTATTATAAATAAAAGAAAATGCAGTTATGCAGAAAATAAATTACGAATAAAATTACTCTCAAATCAGGCATTTCAATTTGTTATTTTCTGATGATGATTAAGTTAACTGGTGAGAAAAGTTTGGTTTACAGTGGGTGGCCAAATTATTATACTCACAACAAAAATTTAGTTTTTGCTAAATATTTTTATTTATTTTTTTTATTTGTGAATTATATTGTGTCAGAAATTATTACATATAATAATGTAATTTTATTCTATTAAACATTTGGCCTTCATTAGTAGTATGAATACAATATTGTTAACAATCATAAAGTGAATTTTCCATTATTAATAAACATGAAGCAAAATATCTTTCAACTGTATTATAAGGGTATCGAAATAACCTAGTTAGGTAAAATTATAAAAACATTATCTGTTACTTTAAGGCAGTTTAATTTTTTATTAATTCATAAGTATATAATAATGTAATTTTATTCTATTAAACATTTGGCCTTCATTAGTAGTATGAATACAAAGTGGTATTGTTAACAATCATAAAATGAATTTTCCATTATTAATAAACATGAAGCAAAATATCTTTCTACTGTATTATAAGGGTATTGAAATAACCTAATTAGGTAAAATTATAAAAACATTATCTGTTACTTTAAGGCAGTTTATTTTTTTATTAATTCATAAGCATATAAAAAATAAACCATCCATTCTTTTCCAAGTTTTTATTTTTAGATTAAAATATTAGTAAACATAAGCATTTTTAATTGTTCATGTTACAAATACATAAACTTTTTTCTTTAGCATCACTCCTTCTGATATTGAATGTACTTCATAAGTATATAAAAAATAAACCATCCATTCTTTTCCAAGTTTTTATTTTTAGATTAAGAAATTAGTAAACATAAGCAATTTTAATTGTTTATGTTATAAATACATAAACTTTTTTCTTTAGCATCACTCCTTCTGATATTGAATGTACTACAGCCACACTTTATGCATTATACCAAACTGAAGTCTTCTTTGCACATTTTATTAATGAATTGCAAAGGAAACAAGAAGAAATAAGGATATTGGTTGAAGAAATGAATGATTGTCAATTCATTCCAGAAAACATTAAAAAACCATCTGACATGAAAACACTAACTAATTTTACACATGAACATTTTTATACTCTTTACAAATATTTAACATTAGAAAATGATCTCTGTAAAAAAAGTGACTACAATCTGACTCCTATTTTGAACATTTTTATACTCTTTACAAATATTTAACATTAGAAAATGATCTCTGTAATAAAAGTGACTATTTATCAATTTTTTTATGTTTCTTATTAAACTTAGAACTGGAATTACAAATAAATTTCTTAATATACTGTTTAAAATTTCTTCTGCATCTCTTTCTCGAATACTTAATAAAATCACTGCAATAATATACTTAAGAGTCAAAGAAGTTACTATTTGGCCTATAATGTCAGTAAAAAAAAAGAATACATGTCTTTTGAATTTCGAAAATTATTTCCTGATTGTAGGGTTATTATTGATTGTACAGAGATATACATCTCGAAACCATTTAATCCGAAAGAACAACAGATGACATTCAGCTATTATAAAAATGCAAATACATTAAATCGCTGTCAGGTGTAGCTCCTTCAGGAGGAATTTCATTTATTTCTGATTTGTTGTCTGGTTCTATTTCAGATAAAATGCTTTTTGAGAAGAGTAAACTAGTGAAACTATTGGAACCAGATGATGTACTTTTAGTTGATAGAGCATTTATTATTGCTGAAGAATAAAAAGAAAGAGCAATGCAAATTAATAACCCCATATTTTCTCAAGACTGGCATGCAATTTTCATCAAATTAAAATATTGAAAGCCAAAAATGATTTCACTTAAGAATTCATGTTGAAAGAGCAATAGGAAGAATTAAGACATTCCGTTATTTTAATAATACTATTGTAATTATTTAAAGAAAAGAAACAATAATGGTTTCAGAAGTAAAGCCATGAAAAAACTATATTTAAATAATAAAAAGATTAAATGTCCTATCTTAATGAAATTATAATTTTTAAATAAATTTTTAAAGAAAATATCCTATGCTTACTACATAAAAAGTTTTTGGATGTAGCTAACCAAAGCAATTTTTTTATCAAGCACATTATTCTTAGAATCCAAATATGATTCAAAAATTACTCGGTATACTAATTACTCTGAACTTCAAATCTGCTAAAATAAATATATTACAGTTGATATTTAATCCACAGCCCATAGTTATCTAACTATGAGACTGTTCGAACTAAACCAAAATAAAATGGCAATAAATGGTATAAACTACATGAAAATAATTTCCAATAGTCCATAGGTAGATACTCTACAAGTATATAATCAGATTAGGAAAAATTCTAAGTGGTCTCAAATTTACCCCGATTAATTGCATAAGTTAAAGTAAAAAAACAGGATGGATTTACCTCATTTTTTGATGAAATATTCAATGAAACGTTATATGTTTTCTTTTTCTTCATTTCAGCTTTTACTTCAGCAATGACATTAAATTCATCATTGCTGTTGACATGAAAACGAATATATTGAATGAATTTTTATTTAAACTTAATAGCTCCGTTTTTGTTTTCTTGAAATAGCTTTTTGGAGCAGTTTACAAGTTCACTAAGATTTTGACAATAATCCATAGTTTGAACAGTACCAAAATTTATTAAATTTTTTCGTCCCGTCACTTAGTATTCTGAAAGAATGGAAAGTAATGTCAAGGTTGACATAAAAAAATACATAAATTTATAAAAAATAAAAATTTTTAAGCAGCAGTATCAACCCATGCCAGTTTATGTTTCTGGCAGAGCCATGGGATTCCGCCATGCCAAATTGAGATTCTACGATTAATATGGTGTTGAAGCCTTCGATGAACAAAGACAAAAACCCTTCATTTTTATATGTAGATTTGAATCTACTGAATTTTTTCCATGGGATTCCGCCATGCCAAATTGAGATTCTACGATTAATATGGTGTTGAAGCCTTCGAAGAACAAAGACAAAAACCCTTCATTTTTATATGTAGATTTGATTCTACTGAATTTTTGTATACAAGTTTAAGGACGATTTAATCAGTATAGATGCCGTGATGACGTCATCTTCTCGGCGATATGAATTCATCATGATATTATTCGTTGTTATATCATTAAATACGTCACACTTAATCGATTTCCGACATCATCCAATTATATATTACGATTACGTCACTGCAGTGTTTTCGTATCATTCTAATATATATTAATGATAGATAGCAGTAAATGTTAAGCAATGCAGATAAGTCATATGTTGATGCTATATTGCTAACATTTACTACCATCTATTGACAATAATAAACAAGATACTCCAGTAGAATTAACATCTCTACTCTTATATTCTTGTTTTCTTTTTGAAATATATAAATATCTATCAATAGCTTCAATACCTCCTTCACTTAATGCAGTTAAGAGCTAGAGCAAATGCTGATAATCCAGAAGCACTGAAGAAAAATTTAGCAACAACAATCATATTAATATCTGAATAGAATTTATAACTCCTTTGATAAATAAATAATCTCTTTTCTAGATATTCTTCCATTTATATTATATTAAAATTTCTTCTACATGTAATTTTATTATCCATTGTGTCTGTGTTTAAGAATAAGAATCATGAGGTCCTCTATTTTCCTATATAGGATAAGTCTGGAAGAGATGGATCCCTTTTTTAAGAATTGCTATATTTTTCTTATTTATGTAAATAGCAATACCAATTTAAAAAATGGCTATAGGATATTCAGGCGACATATACTAACAGCTAATAATAATATAATTGCAAAAGACACATAAACAAATGTGTTGATGATTTTTTAAAAATTATATAGATGGTCCCGTACTTACCCTAATATTCTAAATTTTTTAGTTGTTATAAAGTTTAATCAATTTCTCTAATTATTTGTTGAATTTCTCTCTCTCTTCTAATCGGAAATATATAAAATAATTATAATCTTTTTTTCTAATATCAATTGTGTTCTAATATGATTGTGGAGGATACGGCCACTCTTATTTCAAACTAAAGTTGTGATGGAATTTAAAAAATGGCTATAGGATATTCAGGCGACATATACTAACAGCTAATAATAATATAAATGCAAAAGACACATAAACAAATATGTTGATGATTTTTTAAAAATTATATAGATGGTCCCGTACTTACCCTAATATTCTAAATTTTTTAGTTGTTATAAAGTTTAATCAATTTCTCTAATTATTTGTTGAATTTCTCTCTCTCTTCTAATCGGAAATATATAAAATAATTATAATCTTTTTTCTAATATCAATTGTGTTCTAATATGATTGTGGAAGATACGGCCACTCTTATTTCAAACTAAAGTTGTGATGGTTGTGGTAAAGTTGAAAAAATGAAAAAAACACGTGGTTATTAGTGTTATCTGTCCTCTAAGTTTTTAAAAGACTTTTTGTATTCATTTTTGATTTTCACTTTCAAATTTTGAAATTTCGGAAAACACCTTTTTTCGAAGGTAATATAGCCAGTGAAGGTAATTCGACCAGTTTCGTATTTTTTTCAATAAATCCATTTCTACTAAATTTTACTTCACTTAAGCAAAAAATGCCATGAAAAAAACACACAACTTCATTATTTTTTATGAACAGAACTTTATTTCTATTTGAAACGAATATAACTGCAGCTACATCCAAGCTCATATTTTCCTGACTCCAGTTATCCCTAGTTCTGTGTTTTCTTGGAAATTTGAAACGAATATAACTGCAGCTACATCCAAGCTCATATTTTCCTGACTCCAGTTATACCCAGTTCTCTGTTTTCTTGGTGACATGTGACCTGAACATAAAAAACACAGTAAGATAGGGTAGAATAAGATTGAAACACAAAAAAAAGTTCATGATTTTTGAAAGAATAACAGCATGTAGATACTACGGCCATTAGTGGCCATTTTACTCTGCAGCTAGGTTTCTGAAAACCCTTGTGAGTCATGCATGAACCATAAATGATTTGAAAAAATTCGTCACATATTATTAAAAAGCATTAAAATACCTAACAGGTTTAAAAAACCCTTGTGATTCATGCATGAACCATAAATGATTTGAAAAAATTCATCACATATTATTAAAAAGCATTAAAATACCTAACAGGTTTAGCAGTACATTATAGTTTTCCAATTTAACAACTACACGAAAAAAGGTAAACTTTCCAGATCAAAATAACTACGGTCGTCCCGGAAGCCAGACAAACACAGATAATCTCTTCCCTAGGAAAGGTTATTCAACAAATCCCGCTCGAGGTGCGGCTGTAGCTTCCTATTAGCTACGTTTTCAAGTTAGTGAAGTCATCTTTTGGTAAACGTTGAAACTAACGCTGAAACTGCCAAGTGGCCGTATTAGCAGCACTGGCCGTATTACCCTCAGTTACCTTATAATTCAGGCATTTAGTTTCCTCTTATGAATAAATCATTAATTGCTCTTTGATCTTTTTCAGTCATACAATCATCCAATATTATAAGATTCTTTTTATCTGAATGTAAATTATTCATATGAATCATTTCTGATATACACAGTAACTGTGTATCTATCGGGGCGAACTTTACAGGTATTTAGTCTATTGCACGGAAATGTCAGAGTATTCAAATATTTATCGATGAACGGGTCTGGAAAGAAATAAGTTTTCTTATCGATTATTATTATTTTCTTTTTTTGCATACCAAGGTGATTGGCTATCTTTCTTGATTTATGGACAGTGGTTAATTACACTACTGCTTAACGCTATATTTGTTTATCAAATTGTGATTTAATTACATTAGTGTTTAATGTTAAATGATATTTTATTTTCCCTGTCGTTACCAAATATCTCCAAATTCTTAACATTATAATAACAATAAAAATAATAATTATTTTACTAAAATCTCTGTTGACCTTACAATTCAAACAGATTTTATCTTTAGGCCATTTAGGACAGTTTTAAGCACGGATAAGGTATACGGATACGACACCCATAGATGACAATGAAACTCATTTTACTAGCGCCATCCTTTAGCCGCATGACAAACTAAACCTTCCCCCGAAGCCCACTTTCAGGAGCACATCCATTAGTTCTATAAAATCTTCATTCATATTTAAAAGATAAATCATCAACTACTCGCGATTAAATCAATTTATTATTGATTCGTGTATTCTCTTCTAAAGCAGGCCATCTCCAGCGCCAAAAGAAGAAAACTCGAATAATGAAATACAGCTAACGCCATCTATTGAACTCATGACACGACGAGATACAAAAATCGCTGAAGTATCGTATGTGTATACCATATCCGTGGTTTAAGTCTTGATACATAATAATTTACATATGTTAATATGCTATAATTTACATGTGCTGTATTATTTACATACGTTGACGGATGCCGCATTTAAAGGTCATGGAAAGTGATAAAAACCCATAAAAAAGGATTAGAAAAATTAATACAGATTTAATGTTTTTTCAGCATGTTGCGAATTGGTTTTTTAGTGATTTTTCGTTGAAAATATGCACATTTGATAATGGTTTCTAAACTTTTTAAATTGTGCTTTTACAAAAGCTGTTTTGATTTCATCCTATTAGTACAATTTGGATTTTTTTAATCTAATCTCCATTTTGTAATTTATTATATTAATACTATTTCATTACTGGACTGAGATAAATTCTGTTTTAGAATTTTTCGTAAGATGAGAAATTACATATTTAAAACTGAAAAAATATTGTAGATAATATGAAAATATCGATAGATTATTTTAAAAACAAACAATATGTCTTATACGTTTATATTAGCTTATTTTAACTGCTATTTAGTTTAAAAACGATTAAATTCGAAGGTAAACAGCTTTCGGCCATTTAAATGCACTTTTGATGTTTTATGGAAACCAATCGCTTACCAAAAAAAAATTGCTGCCATCATATTTTACTACACAGCGTGTGGTATTGCACCATGTCAAAAATACCGTGGTATGATATTGCATCAGGTGTTGGTATTGAATTACCGAAAAATCCATTTGCGATCAAATTAGTGTAACATAAAGAATATTATAAATATTTGTATCTGATGATTTTTCTAGTTCGTTTTGTTTCAGGCAGCAGAAGAGACTCAAGGTTTTTTTCATAAAAAGTGGAGTAGAAAATTTTAAGAGAACATAAATATTTCAAGAGTAGATTACAGCCAAATTAAATAAAAAAAAAGGAAAACTCAATTAATACTAAATGATAAAGATAGGACCAATAAATGGTGGGAATATTTCAAAAATTACACAATTCTACTGATCTACAGAAGACTCACTCGAAGAGAAATGCACACAAAATGTCAATGAATCCACCATTGAAGAATAAAAAATGGTAATAAAAAATTCAAAAGACAATTAAAACTTCAAATACAGATAATATAAAATCAGAATTACTGAAATATGAGAGATACCTTTGTCCATAGAAGAAATCATCAAATCATTTGTGAAATTTGGAGGCAAGAATATTTGCTCGAAGAATGAAATTGGAATGATCCCAATCTATAGTGATCAAGATATCTTAATTATTCTTGGATTCTTCAAGAAGACACTGCCAGTCATAGACAAAATTAAGATAGAATCTTTTATAATTAGAAGTATATTTCTTTATAATTCTTTCAACATATCCATATTCATAATTCTCTAAAATGAATTTTATTTCAGTTTATTTCTGATTTTTCAAAATTTAATTTCTGCACTTTTAAGTTCTGATTAAAGTAAGGTGGAGTGGGGTAAGTGCACAAGGTTTTTACAAAGTTGAACTTTAAACGAAGGTATTTCAACCTATCGTATAGATATTTGGCAGGGTCGTTAACAATGGCATTCCACAGCTAATACCGTTTAAATCATTTTTGAAAATTTTATATTTGCGACAAAATCGTACAAAATGTCAGCTATTCGCACTTAACCCGAAACCGGGTAAGAGTGTACGTGCAAGTTAAAAAAGTTTTGATGCTTATTACGCACCCTAATTGGCACGAGCAGAATCAGGAACAAATCTACTATAAAATGCCTTTTACCTCATTAAGATAGGTTGTTTCGTTTTAGAGTTATTCTTTGTTAAAGGAAAAAAGATTGAAATCTTGAAATTTGAGAGAAAAAAGGATTTTAACCGATCGTATAAATATTTGGCAGGGTCAAATTAACAATCGGATTGCGCACCTATTACCGTTTAAATCATTTTTGAAAAATTTAAATTTGCGACAAAATTGTACAAAATGTCACCTATTCACACCGAAATGGGGGTAAAGAGTGTACGTGCAAGTTAAAAAAGTTTTGATGTTTATTTACGCACCTTATGTACGTGCAAGTTAAAAAAGTTTTGATGCTTATTTACGCACCCTAATTAGCACGACCAGAATTAGGAACAAATCTACTATAAAATGCCTTTTACCACATTAAGAGAGCTTGTTCGTTTTAGAGTTATTCTTTGTTAAAGGAAAAAGGATTGAACTCTTGAAATTTGAGAAAAAAAACTCC
>AYEL01091787.1:0-47546 GCA_000484575.1 Olivierus martensii | reverse complement strand
TTAGATATTTCCCGCCAGAATCTAGGACGCCGACTTCCGCGTCGATCGTCAAGTGTGGTATAGGTCGCTTTGTTTCGCTGATAAGTTAAAATTTATAAATTTTTAAATAAAACTAATTTATCGAATTTTATGTGTGAAAAAGTGCTAAAATCATATTATTTACAAGGGGCCAAACTTTCCCAAATTATAATTTATTGGATCAAGATATCTGTAAAAAAGAAGTAAGAATAAACTAAGAAGGAAATGTGGAACATGATAGAGCAAGTTGGACAAATTCGGACAAACTGTTCTTGAATTTTTGGGGGTGCAAAGATCACAAATGTCTTAACTGATTCGGATTGAGTTCGAATTAAAGGGTTAATTAAAAATTTATTAAAATATCAACATAAAATCAAATTTTTGAGAAATACGACAGAAATATGAAAAATATGATAGAATTTGAGATTTTAACCATTTTTTCTCGATTTAAGTAAAAATAACGAAGTTATTGGGTCTTAAACTTTGTCTAGCAAAGCTAGGCGGTGGAGCGTAAGACGGATCAGGCGTGTCTAGCATAACTAGGCGTTGGAATGCAAAAGGTTAATATGCTATAGTTTTGCAGTTCATGGGCACTATGACAACCAAAGAATATACAGCAAAAAAAAACAGTGAATAATATCAGAAGGTATGGAGTGAGGAAACTATATCTATACCTAAATCTTGTTTCTTGAAACTAATTGGAAATTTTATGCTGGATTGAGAACTATGAAAAATTACCAGACCATGGAGCACTAGAAAAATTACCAATCCATTACATCAAATAGTTTGAGAAGCACTGCTATGCTTAATATTCTGAACATGCACATCAAGATTAAGTTAGGTTAAGTTAATTTTAGTTAACCACTGAATCATACATAGTATATTTTTAACAGCAGCTACTTTTACAGTTTATCACAAACTAGTCATCATCTATGATAGGGTCAACTGGAATGTTGAAGAATAAGATTCAATAGGTGACCCCTTCCTGAAAAATTAAAACTAAGATCTGGAATTGAACCTAGAATAGATCTTTCAATGCATACTGAGGCTGATCAAATTGATTTAGAAGAAACATTCTTTATGGAAGTATGGAACAATTCATGAATGTTCAGTTATCCAATTATAAAAAAAAAATCTAGTTTTTCTTTACAGCAAAATTATTTGTTTATAGATTTTGTTTGCCTTATTTTTTTATATGTGAGTTGGCCACACTAACAGTAGGACTGAGTAACAGTAAGTGTTCTGCATGTTGGAAATGCTACAAAAATTTATATAACATATCATTAAGATGAACAGAAATTTAAGGGAAATTCGGATATAAGGGACAAACATGTCCAGTCCCAGCAAAAATCCCATGTTTTGTGTGTATTTTTCGTTGGATATAGTGGATTCGGAAATAATGGAAAATTCGGCTATAAGGGAGATAATTTTCTGTCAGTATTTAATAGTTTAAAAATTAATGAATACAAATTAAATTAAAATTGTAGTTCCTCTAAAAAGACCTGTGGATTTTGTCTAAAAAGACAAAATCCACAGGTGGTGCTGTACCCTAAAAATGGCATCACCTAATAATTTGTTATATAAGTTCGTAGACGTTTTAGTGTTATACTCCAAGTTTATGTGATTAAATGACAAGATTTCTGCTCATTTATACAAGCGGGTAATATCTAGTATTAATTTGTTCTCATTTTATGTATATCGCAGATACAAGATCCATAACCGGTAATCGAATAATTGCACAACTCAAATAACCAATATTCGGTTAAAACTAAAATAACAACTCTAGTTGAAACCTCTTCAATGTTTACTTTGCCCACCCGATGATGTGCCGATTTGTTGCACATTCGGATATTAGGGACATCATTTATAAGGGATGAAAAGTATAGATCCTATCGATTCCCTTATAACCAGCTTCGACTGTATTTATTTTATATGTTTTATAATTTTGTCTTTTTACTGTTGAATTTTTGAAAAATCTTATTTTATATTTGGGCTAATATCATTTTACTCCAGATTTAATAAAATTCACATAATTTTCTCCCTTGTATATTTAAAGATTGAAAATATGAAAAGAAAAATTACAAGAGTAATAAACAATATCAGAGGCAAGAACTGATGCAAATTAACTTTCAATTGTTTATTCTAATATTCTGGAACCAGTGAATTAAAGTAAATCCCAAGTTACAATAAAATTGCATTCAAAATTCTCATTTGTAATTTGAATCCATATTAACTCAGAACAGAGCATCTCCATAGGTACAATATTATAAATAGAAATTAAGATTCCCAATTACTTAAACTTAAAATATTCAACTATAATGTTGTTATTGTATTATGCTATAATTATACTGTTATTATTATATTAATTCTTCAAAATGAGCCAAATTTACATCTCATAACTGCTATTTAACATTTTACACAGATAAAAAGAAAGAAAATATTAAGTAAAAATAAGGAATGTAAAATATATACAGTAGAACCTGTATAAGACGACCACTTCCCGTTCCAATCAAAACTAGTCGTTTATGCAGGTGGTCGGCTTGTGTAGGTTAATTATAATACAGCATGTTTAAATGAAACAAAATGATAACTAATAAAATTGAAACGTATGTTTTTGTTACAATTTATAAAACAATTTATTATTTATTCAAAAATACAACATATTTAATTAGTATGGAAAGAAACTATTAATAGTGCTTTGTCGCATTCCACCTTTATTTTTTATAATTTCTATGGTAAAGCAGTGTTCGAAGTCATTTAATTGAGATAATTTTTCATTATTTTCTATTCTTGATGCAAATTTAATTCTTCAACATGTTTCTTGCAGGGTGTCATTCGCTTAAATTTGCGATTTCCTTTGTTCCTCCGTTTAGTCAGAATTTCTTTTTGAGACAATATTTTGTGGATCTGTTTTCTCCCACATTAAATTTTTCTGCTAATGCTTATTCAGAAAGACCTTTCTTATTGTCTTCAATCATATTTATTCTCTATTCTAAATTCAACACATTAACTTTCCTTTTAGCCCATAGTTTAGCCACGATTCAACATCCAAAATGCAGTGATAGCATCACACATGTATGAGATTACATTTGATTAATACGCTTGCGTAGAACACAAACATCCAGATCCGGTGGCTGATTGTTTTCACTTTCCCTGTTTCCCCTATATCACTTCGCCATAGGCCCTAAGTTTTGATTTTTAACGTTTTTAAAACAAAATTTAATTATCATATCATAAATACAAATCTGAGGAACATGCATATTAAAAAAGATATCGCATTAAAGTATAAATGACACCATGATTTTGTTATTCCAGCATGCTACGTCATTCTCGTAGTATGAATGATGGAGAAAAATTCGCATGGTGCAATTTTTTCAATTGTAATTTTTTGGCTTAAATGAAATTTAAGTTTAAAAGAAAATGGTACTGATATAAGCAATAAAGATAGTCAATTACTAATGATGTTAAAAAAAATTATAGTCGTCAGACAGTTTCACTTTATATTTTGTCTATAAAAATGATGGTCGTGCCACATTAGGGAGGTGATCATCTTATAGAGGGTCAAATAGCATTATTTCTATGGGAAAAAGTTTGGTTCCCATAAAATTGTGGTCATCACATCAGGTGGTCGTGAAGTCAGTTTTCACTGTATTTAATTAAATAGTAAAGTGGAATATATAATATATTATCATCACACCAAAGTTAGTAGAAAATTAAAAATTATGAAAACTATAACATTATTTACTAATCATTGGCTGATTACTAAACAGCAGAGGAAGTAGAAATGACTGATAGTAATATCATATGAACTATATGTATTAACAGATGTTGACCATTTACAATTTTTATAAAATATGCAATTAAGGAACTTAGCACAAATGTTTCTTTTTAAAAGTTAATTTCTTTATGATATATGAATTCATTGAAATTTTAAAAACCATTGCTAAATTGAAAATGAAACAGCTATTACAATCTGGCATAGTTACCATTACTGAAGGTAACTATCATAAAAATAAATTTTCATTGCAAATATTTGATGTTATACATACAAATTAATGTAAGTCATGGACTCACTATTCTTTCTAATAAAAAATGATAAATTATAGAATGATGGCAAGACAGTTAATGAAAAACTGACATATTATCAAAATCCTATTTTATTTTTAAGAGATATTGTAAATATAATAAATAGTCAACCTGAAAATATCTGCAGCTTTTGAAAATTTTCCTTCCATCAATTCTAAGGCTAAATATTTAGGATCACCTTCTTGAGCTTCAGACAGATCATTCTGCAAAATTTTATATTGACTTAGTTATTATATTTTGTGAAAAATATATTTATTAAATATAATATTAAATTTAAATAAAATATCATTTGATTAAAAATTCTCAATTTATAAAACTCTAACCAAAAATATTTTTCTTTCTAAAAATTTATTAGTAATTTAAATAAGAACAAATAACTATTATGATTTAAATCAGGGTTATCCAACCATTTTGCTTCCTTGGGACACATTTAAAGAAAAAATAGTCTTGGGCTGCACAAAAAAAAATACTAATTCTAACAATAGTTGTTAGAATTAGTATATTTTGTTTTTGTTAGAGTTAGTTAAATAAGAAGCAAATAATATAAATATATCATATCCATTATGACAAATAAGCAAAAATGTTATAGCATAATAATCTTAGACTTCTTTTCATTCAGAAATTTTTAAAAATCACTGAACAGGTCAGAAGTTTTAATTATTGAAATAAGAAATATTTTAGAAAATGGAAATATAGATAGGTATTTAAATAATAAAACCTTAAACTTCATTAAGTATCAATACATAAAAATCTCAACATTTTAAGGAAGTTTACAATTTTATATTGGCTGCATTTATTACAGCACTGGGCCACAGGTTAGACAGCCTTGATTTAAATTAAAATAGGTAAAATTATATTAAAATAAATTTGTTTAGTTTGACATCATTGTCAAAATAAATAAATTTTATTGCAGTTATGAGATATTCTATGAAAGATACAAATGATTTACCTAAAAATTGACAAAGTGTAACAAAACCAGTTCATATAATTTAAAATATGTCATTTTACATTTATGCAGACTTTTTAAAAATTTTATAAATTCAGGCATCTCTCTTGTATTCATACATAAGTTTTGTTCATGGATAATATTGTTATTTGGTCCCAAAAGTACTGTATTTTGTAATATACAGGCATACCTCCTATATCATGGCTTCCCACAACATGGTACCGGCCAGCAGCAGGTCGTGCAGGTTGCGCGCGAACACGCTGATCGCCTCGTCCTCGGCGCCGTCGCGGAGCTCGCCGAACAGGTCGGTTTCCAGGTGGGTATAGAGCTTGACCTTCCAGGTCCAGCGCACCACTTCGGCCAGCCACTTGTCGGCGGCGCGGCCCTGGTTGGACAGGCCGAAGCGCTCGGCGATCATGACCTCGCATGGGTGCAGGGTGCCCGGCGCTTCCTCGCCGACCTTCAGCGAGGCGCTGAGGACGCCTTCGTTGCGTCCGCGGAAGATTGCCAGGGCGCGGTGCGACGGGGCGCTTTTCAGCGGCTCGTCGTGTTCGAAGTAGTCGCTGAACTTGGCGCCTTCCTGTTCCTTGCCGGGGACCACGCGGGCGGTCAGGGTCGCTTCGTTCTTCATGAACACGCGCAGCTTGTCGAGCAGCGTGGCGTCTTCGGCGAAGCGCTCCATGAGGATGTACTTGGCGCCTTCCAGCACCGCCTTGACGTCGGCGAAGCCTTTCTCGGCGTCGACGAAACGCGCGGCCTCGCTTTCCGGGACCAGGGTCGGGTCGTCGAACAGTGCGTCGGCCAGCGCGCCGAGGCCGGCTTCCAGGGCGATCTGGCCCTTGGTGCGGCGCTTCTGCTTATAAGGCAGGTAGAGGTCTTCGAGACGGGTCTTGGTGTCGGCGAGCTTGATGTCGCGGGCCAGTTCGGGGGTCAGCTTGCCCTGTTCCTCGATGCTGGCGAGGATCGCGCCGCGGCGTTCTTCCAGTTCGCGCAGGTAGCGCAGGCGCTCTTCCAGCATGCGCAACTGGGTATCGTCGAGGCTGCCGGTGACCTCTTTGCGGTAACGGGCGATGAAGGGAACGGTGGAGCCTTCGTCGAGCAGGGCGACGGCAGCGGCGACTTGCTGCGGTTGAACGCGGCCGGAGGGCAGTGCGGAGAGCTCTTCGGCGATACGGGTGTTGATGCTGTCCATTGATCCACCTGGTAAAACGAACGAAAACGGGCCGTGTAGACAACGCCCCGCCGCAAAAGCGCCGCATTATACCTGCCAAGTTTCGCCTTGGAGGGCGGCTGGTCGGGGAAAAATCTGCTAACAATGGACAGTCCGGCCCAGCCGCTACCTGGGCGATAATGCCCGCCTGACTCATTCTGGGAGTTTCTATGTCGAACCCTGCCGCCCTGGCCGAAGGTGAAAAGATCCTCGTCGTCGACGACGACGCCCGCCTGCGCCGCCTGCTCGAACGTTTCCTCGACGAGCAGGGCTACCGCGTCCGCGCGGTGGAGAACACCGAGCAGATGGATCGCCTTCTATCCCGCGAACTGTTCCAGCTGGTTGTGCTCGACCTGATGCTTCCCGGCGAGGACGGCCTCACTGCCTGCCGCCGCCTGCGCGAACAGAACAACCAGGTGCCGATCATCATGCTCACCGCCAAGGGCGACGAGGGCAGCCGCATCCAGGGCCTGGAACTGGGCGCCGACGACTACCTGGCCAAGCCGTTCAACCCGCGCGAACTGCTGGCGCGGATCAAGGCCGTGCTGCGCCGCCAGGCGCCGCTGGTGCCCGGCGCGCCTGCCGGTGCCGACGAGGTGGTGACCTTCGGCGACTACCAGCTGTTCCTCGCCACCCGCGAACTGAAGAAGGGCGACGAGGTACACATGCTGACCACCGGCGAGTTCGCCGTGCTCAAGGCCCTGGTGCAGCACGCCCAAACAAAATATTCAGGAATTAAAATAAAAACAAAAGTAAAGGTGAAAATAAAGGTGCATTTAGTGAAATAATTATTTGTAATGATTTGTTAAATATATTTTCTTCAAATATATATATTATAGAAATATTAAAATTATAAGAAAACATTGGTATTTATATAAAAATGAACTGCAGGGGCTTCCTGGGTTGCATAGATCTGATTTATAATTTGACTTAACAAAAAAAATTCTAACATGCAAAATATTGTAATAATTTTTTATAATTTAATACAAGAGAACTATTATAGTTTTGCATAGCATATTGCAATAACTATTATGACACTACTGTGCAATACAATAAACACTAGCTTTAGTGAATTAACTCATGTTCTAAAGATAAATTTTATTAATGTTTCAAACAGAAATTTGTGGTCATAGCTGCAAATGAAAGTAATAGAAGAATTGGAATGTATGCATACACTGTTTAGGTTCACTGTTTATTCATTTTCGTGTCAATTAATTATAACATTTTACATAATTAAATAATCTAAAGTGAATGCTAATGGAAAAGATAATCAGTACATTTTACATGTATCAAATATAAGTAAAATGAGTTAGGGAAAGAGAATATCAAATCTGAAATTGATTGAATTATCTATTGAATTGAGTATTTATTTTAATTACTATCATCATCAACAATTACTTTTTGATAATTAAGTTGCTATATGTTTTTGTAAAAAGAAAACAAAGTTTACAGAATTAAAAACTTTTGTTCCAAATTTGCCAAAAATTGATATTCATTTATATGATCAAAAACATATGATATACAGAAGATATCCTAAAAATTTCAAGTAAATATTTTAAGAAATAATTAAAATATAGTGTTTTTACTTAAATTTTAAAATTTTTAATAAAATTATGATTGTCAATACATTTTCTACCTTTAGAACGGAATTAAAAAAGAAATTTCGGCAATTGGAAAATTTAGGACGCATCATCAGAGGCACTTATTTTTACCCAATAAACACAAAAAAACCGCTCTGTGATAGCTCCACTGTATAATTCGGGATTGAATTTTATTTATATCACTTTTCATTGCTTTTATCATTTTTTGTTCCGCTATCTTGATATCTTACCACGGCAAAGGCAGTGAACAGGTTAAACGTAACATTCTTCTCTACTAAAAAATAAATTTACATATTTTATTAAATTAATAATTATTGTAAAATTAAATATCACAGAGGAAATAGAAAAAACTTGCTACAAAATTAGTTTATAAAAAATTCATTCATCAAAATGATAAAGCTGTAACACACAAATTTAAAAAAAAAACTATTAAATTCAAAAATTCCAATAGCAAAATAAAATTTGAAGGTCTTTAAAGGGAGAAATATAAGCAGTTCATGCTTTATAAGTTTTTGCTTTATGAGTTCCTGGGTTTATAAGTTCTTTTTTTTCAAATATCAAAAAAATTGAAAAAAATGAACATTAATTGCAATAATAATTAATAAACATTCATAAATATAGCATTTTAAATCACATATGTAGACTATTACAGTACTATATGTAGAATAAAGTAGTATACTGGATTTGTAGCAGATATTCTGTCATCAGTTATGAAATCGGAAAAGTATGACAGTAGTCCAGGAGGCCTTTAACAGAGAGATCAGTAGAGAGATTATCATATTTTAAGTGATGTTCCAGTCATTCTCTGTTAGGAAACATTATCATTTTCTCATGATGCTTAGAATTCAAGTATACACAATATCAATCTCATTTCAATTAATGAAATTACCTGTTACATTGCATTTCACCAGCACTTCACAAACTCAACATTTGAAGAAAATGATGATAAACAGAAGTGATCATTTGTCTAATTACATTATACAACAATTATAAGCTTTGTTAAGAGAAGTGAAGAAATAAGCTACTCTGTTTTGGAGAATATGATAGTGAATGTAGCAATCATTAAGAGAAATGTGGAATGACTGATTAAATGCATAACAAAGATATAATATTAATATGATGTTTTATTAAATTAAAAGAAACATTCACCAAATTGAAAGATAATATAACAAATATTTATATTTGAAGCAAATAATATCAATGTTTGTAGTAAAAAATAATGCCACTGAGGTAAGATTTTATTTTGAATGCTGTCATTCACTGAATAATTTAGATTGTGTGTTTCTTTTTGCATCTTTAATTGACTCTATTAGTTGCTATTTATAATTGTGAATATTAACAAAAACATGAACATTTCAGCATATTTTGATATGCTGAAATGTATTTTTTGTATTTTGTATGAAATGTAGCTTTTGTATTCAACCTGAACACAATGTTAATTTTACATTGACAAGTTGTAGCAGTAAAAGTAAAATTTTGCTTAAACATGAAATATTTTAAAACACTGATAACATAATTGTTAACAAATTTTAAATACTGATATTAAATTGGTGGAAAAATAAGACAATAAATAAATATTATACATTCAATGCATAGAATTCTGTTCGAATTTTCATTTATTGTTCAAAGATGTTTAGAAAATGGAATATGCAGTAATGTCCTAAATGATTAATAATAGCTAAACATGTTATAATTCTGATTGATAGACAATTGAATATTATTCTCAATATTTTGTTGAAAACTTTTGAGAAAAACTACAATGCTGATGTATTTCAACTGAAAAAAAAGTCTTTCATCCATTATATGTAAATTTGAAGGTAATTCCTTACAAAGCCATATAGTTATTTCTTTTAATTAATAATTAAATATTTAAAAAAAAAATCAAAACACTCCAAGTATTTTAATGGCCTTTAAATATTCTATTTCAAATGAAACTATATATTATTTCTTCTTTCAAGACATCTATACGTTGATTGTCTCTTCTCAGAGATAGATAAAACAATCACTCTGCAGAGGGACAATTTTTGAAAGACAGAAAGTTATCTCTGACTAAATTGTCTTATTAAAAGTACTGCAACATTAACTTAAAACAAGAAAATTATCTCTAGCAGAAAACCAATCAGAAGTGACATTTGCACACTGACATCAAATAGTTTGTCTAGAGAGGTGATTTTTGCTAAGAGCAGCACAGACCCCAAGAAGCAGTACAGCACTCTCTGGCAGCTATGGTTTCATCAAAACATTATGTAAATAACTTTCATTCCCAGGTTGTGCCTAAGGCAGTATTTCATTTAAAAAGCTCATCTACTCATTGTCAATGATGATGAATAAAATTATTTAATATTTGTATAACAAAAGTAATTTTTTTTATTATAATAATATGCCTCATTTTAAAAGCTGTTTTAAATTTTTAGATAGATAAATTATTTAAGCATAAATTATTGTCTTTTATTTATCATTAATATGATAAGATTTCATTGTTATTAATGCAACCTGTTTTATCATTGTGTTTATGGAATTCAAAACAAGAATATATTCAATACACTTAGAACGCAAGAATATATTCTTGCTTTCTAAGTGTGTGTTAGAAATAAATTAACTCATAATGTCAGAAAATATCTGTAAAGATGACTTGCTATAATGCCACACAATTAATATTCTTATATAAATGTAAATATGTAAATAGAATAGTAGAATTGCTTATTGAGTGTTTATGTTACTTTTTACAGTTTTATATCTTCTTTTGGATGACTGGGATATATAATAAGAAAAAAAAAAAAGCTAGAACATTTTAGCCTCAGAATATTTGTAGGGTTTGTGCAGATACTAAGATACAATATGTTAGGATAGGCACATTGCATTAATCTAAATTAAATATATAATGTTACAGCAGATTGTTAAATTAATGAGATCAAATTAAATACATAAACAAAAAACATATACGAAAATCGTCCACAATCCTACATAAACAGCTATAACATTTTCTATTCTAATGTAATTGGCTTTGAGATAGTTTGTTGACACTCTACATCAGGCCTGCTCTACATCTAATACCATAAGCAGTGCGGTAAAGTAGGCTTGGCTGCATTTCCCGCAAAACTACTGGCCGCCATAAAACAATTAAAGTGCCATGCCCCCTTTTATTGCCTAGGGTTGTTTACATTACAATTTTCTCGTATTTTACAAAATTATCTGTAAAAGTAAAGCAATAAATGACCAAATAAGTAAAAATACCTCATGGAATATTTTTATCTGGAGGCGGCCACTTATAGAGCCGCCATCATCACAGGCTGACCAACATTCATGATGGAATCAACCGGAAGGATGGTTTTCAACGGGCCGGACCCAGATCCCTTCTGAAAAATTGGAGGAGTGGGACCTCCGGATCCTCCAGAATGTTAAGCCACAGCTTTACCACGCAGCCATCCGGCTGATCTGTCATTCGGTCAGTCCACAGTTCTGTGAAGTGTTCGTTAACCGAACATCAAAATCTTTCGAAAAAGTGTTCGTTAACCGATCATCCACTGTAATATGAAAACATTGAACAAGTTTATATTACAGGTATCCCTCTTATAACACGGTAGATAGGTTCCTGAAAACACCATGTGGTGTGAAGCCGTGTTATACGAGACCCGGAGCGATACAAAAAGAGAGTTACGTTCCCAAACCAATTAAAAACAAATAACTTTAATTCCACCTGAGAAACTTAATTTTTATTGAGAATATCGATAACAGGAAACAAAGAAAAAATATGTAACCCTAAAAAATAATATACGGTAAGACCCCGCTTAACGTTGCTCCGTTTAACGGTGTTTCGATATAACGCGTTTTTTTTTCGAATTCTATATTTTTTATTGATTTACTTCGGCGCGATTTTTCAAACTGTGATACTCACCTAAATCTGAAATAGCACAAATTTATTGCTTCGATATTCCTATGTCATCTCGCAGTGCGTTTGATATGGATGCAGTGCAGTACATATAAAACTCTGTTGCGGTCACAGTTCGTATTTATGATTAGTCATCGACGTTATTTTACAGTAATAAAAATCACACTTATCCCATTTTAGTTTTAACCCGAATGCTGCCAATTCGAACGGTCAAAGTGGCTTACCGCGCTACTTCCAACTATAGTTCTTCCAAGTTAGAGCGTTTTTTCATCTATACTTTTTCGTTGTTTATAGTTTACTGTCTTTTGTTCTTAAAATTTTTTATTTTCTAATTTTAAGAAGTTTTTCACCAATGATTTATGAATACAAATCGATATTAGCGATTTAAATAATCTATAATTAATGCAAAACAATAATAATAATACATATTACAAAATAAAAATGGTCGTATATTTTTATTCGCTGTCCAGTTTCACCTATCCCCATTATTTACGTATTAAGATGATCTCGTTTAACGCTGTTTCATTTAGCGCTTGGTTTTTCTGGAACGTATCTCCCGCCTTAAACCGGATCTTACTGTACGTAAAACAAAAGAAAAAAATAATATACAGTCTATATAACATTCATTTAATAATTATATCGTCCTTACCGCTGTTCAGTTAAAACGAAAACGTTTTTTCGTTTTAGCACTATGAACTTCACTTTCTGAACTTTTTTATTCATTTAAAGTTGGTGTATCTTCCGCTCTCTTTATAAGATCTGTGATCTAACCCCCTACCATCCTGAACAATTGTTCCTTAACATATCCTCCAAAAAATTTGTGAATAAAAAAGTTTTTCTTCTCTTTCACATTCTTCTATAGAAGAATAAAAACTTATTTTTATCCAATAACTGAACTATTTGGGAACGCAAAATACTCGATGGTCGCCAATTAACTCGATTTCAGATCGAAATCGAAAATAGACTAATTTCAGCCAAATATTTCCCCATGATGGCAATTTGTGTGTGTATGGTGTATCCATAGTATGGATTTACAAAAATTCATGAAAATATTTTGTGTGGTAGGAGAGTAAAGTAATTTTCTAAATGTTTTTAACTAAGTAAAAACCGTGTGGTACAAGTACCTTGTTATATGAGGCTTTCCTCAATTTTCAAATCGTGTTATAGAGGGATACCTGTATAATATTAAATCTCGTATCTTTTCTCGCTAAAATAAAAGTTTCCAATCCGTCTCGACCAGTTTCGTTGAAACGTTTTCACTTTACTATTTAAAACATTTTATATAAAATCTACCTGTTTAATTTTTAAATGCTTCCAACCAAATGAAGAAATGGGTACATATTTGTCATCGTCTAAATTATAACAGTAGCGGACTCGGTGTTAAAAACACAAATTACATCTATCCCTCGATTTGCACGGTACGCAATTTACACGGCTTCGTTTTCATACGGTTTATAAATGAAAACAAAAAATTTTTTTGGTGTTTTATTTTGATTGTTTCGCATTATGTCATTTATAAATTAAAAGAGTAAGATATCATTTGGTCACGTTTTGTGGGTTACGAGTTCGTAGAGATTATTAGTGAATACAGCTATATTTCGTACAGTCCAATTTATTTACACACAAAATAAAATAATTTTGTTTCACTATAACCAAATCCAATACAAAATCCGATAATTATCTCATACAACATTAACCTATGTCTTTAATTCAGAATAACTCACAGTTCTTCTTAGTCCACTTTCGCTTTCACAATTTATCGCTCACTATTAACTTTTACTGTCACAGTTCAACTAAACTCAACTCGGGGTGGCCTATTTATATTTGAATTCTTTTATTGTTTTTATTTGTACGGAATATTGTTAATTTGTTTTCTGTACCGTATTCGATGTTAATTACTTTGTTTTATTATCAAATATAAATTGAAAAAGTATAAACATTAAATTGCCTCTAAAAGTTAATGAACCAATCCCCCTGTTTTTAATCCTTATCTCATTTTACACGGTTATAAAGAACATATCCTCGACTTTTCTTTATCTTCTTTAGATCGGTTTACACGGTTTACAGTTTAATCGAACATATCCTTCTGTTTTGTATGAATTCTGCGTCTCGTTTTATACGGTTTCGATTTGCACGATTTTTCCAGGAAAGTATCTACCGTGTAAATCGAGGGCCGATTTTGAAGTTTAAAATTATTTGCAAATTTTAATTTAAAATGCATACCCGGTGTATCTATATACTTTCTCTTTATTTTTTTTTTTATAAAACTTATATAGATACAAAACTATTTTTCATTCCATTCTCTATTTTATACCTGTAACTATTTATCTCTTAATTGAGTTTACTGATAATATCAAATGTTTCCTGCTTTAATAATTATGTCATGTTCTCCCATCAGCAAAGATTCTATTTTAAATCGATTTATATAGACATTTTATGCTTCTGCTGAGAATATTTACTATGTAGTACATAAATGTTTAAATGTTATTATACTATTCAAGTTCAGTTTATAATAGCGCCATGCATTATCATTTTATCATCGATGAATGAAACAAAGCGACACAACCTATATAGTAAATTTAACAGGTTATTTATAAACAGGCTAACTATTGTTAAATGGTACAGTTTCTCGAAAAAATTAAAATTCAAATAAAAATTTTCTCATTTATGGTCATGATATCGGGAAATTTCTCCCTAATTTTAGCGAATGACACGATTGTCAAACAGATAATCAGTGATGGGGCACTATTGGAAGAGATGATTTTGAATTTCTGTTGATTTATTTACGTGAGTCCTAAAAAAGAGGACTGGCAATGTGATTATGTCAAATATATCCCAAGACCATATGCTGAACTTATTTATAATCTGCATTAAAATCGAGAAAGTTTATAATTTGAATGATGTAAGTTAACTTCTTAGCATTGATGATCTGTTTGTCAGTCGTGTCTTCGATTATTGTTTGCAGAAAATTTTCTATAACAAGGAAGAGAACGTAAAATTTCTTTTTTGAAACTCTTTTTATCCGAGTAATGGTGCCATTTGCTTACTCCATTTGATGGAAGTAACTATAATAGTAACGTTTGATTACTATTATAGTCACTTTTTCTATGGTATATAAGTATACGATGATAAATTATATAATTATTTTATTATATTTATTATAAATAAGGTGTTTCAGAAATAGTTGTATAAATTTCGGGATTGAATTCACATCTAAACAAGAAAATAGTTCATATAAACACATATCCTAAAAATCTTAGATTTTGAATTATAATGCAAGAATACAACGAAAATAATTGTCATATTTTAATAACAACATAGTTCAATCAATCCTCAATTGTAAATGTCTTGTTTCAAACTGACGCAAGACATTTACAGTTGCACGTTACCGATATATTAATCACAATAAATGCTCTACCTGAATACGTCAGGTGATGGACTGTTGCAACCTTTCAAAGATAAATGGACACTCAATGACTGGTCCATCCGTGCTTTGGAGCAAGTGGAGGACATGACACTCAATGACTGGTCCATCCGTAAGTTAACTTCTTAGCATTGATGATCTGTTTGTCAGTCGTGTCTTCGATTATTGTTTGCAGAAAATTTTCTATAACAAGGAAGAGAACGTAAAATTTCTTTTTTGAAACTCTTTTTATCCGAGTAATGGTGCCATTTGCTTACTCTATTTGATGGAAGTAACTATAATAGTAACGTTTGATTACTATTATAGTCACTTTCTCTATGGTATATAAGTATACGATGATAAATTATATAATTATTTTATTATATTTATTATAAATAAGGTGTTTCAGAAATAGTTGTATAAATTTCGGGATTGAATTCACATCTAAACAAGAAAATAGTTCATATAAACACATATCCTAAAAATCTTAGATTTTGAATTATAATGCAAGAATACAACGAAAATAATTGTCATATTTTAATAACAACATAGTTCAATCAATCCTCAATTGTAAATGTCTTGTTTCAAACTGACGCAAGACATTTACAGTTGCACGTTACCGATATATTAATCACAATAAATGCTCTACCTGAATACGTCAGGTGATGGACTGTTGCAACCTTTCAAAGATAAATGGACACTCAATGACTGGTCCATCCGTGCTTTGGAGCAAGTGGAGGACATGACACTCAATGACTGGTCCATCCGTGCTTTGGAGCAAGTGGAGGACATTTTGAGATTCATTTTGTGATTTATTACATTGGTAATGTCTAAGTGTAAATGTCATGTGCCAGATTGAAGCAAATTATGTTTTTTTAATGTTTAGTGAATGTAATCTTTCACTATAACTTAAATATCAATAATTCTCCTACATATGTTTAATTGATTCTTGTTTAGATGCAAAAATTTAAATCCCGAAATCCGAACAAGTATTTCTGCAAAGCCTATATTTATAAGTGTTATTTATTTATTTAATAACATACAATATTTAATGTTATATAGTATTTACATGCATATATGAAAATAACTTTTACATATTTTCAAAATTAATTTTAATACTTTAATACTTAATTTTTAAAAAAATTTATACACGTAATTCTTAAAAAAATTTCTGATAACATTGAAATAATCCGCTGGCGTTTATTAGGAAAAACAACGGATTTAAAGTATCTGGCACATTATTTTACAAAACTAATTTTGCAATTTATCAAACATATACCTATTTAAAATTGTCTGTAATCATATATAATAGTATAAAGTAATATAGAATATATTTTCACTTTTATATAACTTTCTCCACATTTTTCTGGAATAAAAGATGTATTTATGGAATTATGGAATGAGATTAGAAATAAAAGAGAGGATTTTTCCAGTGTGGAGTTAGTATATTGTAATATAAAATGAAAAAAAGCAAGCATTTAAAAGACAGTTGAGGTTATTTTGTTAGTTTAGGTGAGGAGATAATCGGAAACGAATTAATTCGGTGAAAATGTTGGATCACTTCCCAATTTGCATTTAGCAAGTTTATGAAATGTTTCTTTGGTAGCATCGGTCGATGATACATATTCTATTTTCCATATTTGAGTATGCTGCACGTTTGGTTTTCTCTTCGGTTGCTTCTCACACTAATTTAAATTTTGTTTATCCAGTATCATGATTTTTCTGTCATTTAAATCCAGTGGATTTAGATAATTTTTACTCTTTAGGAAATGTAAATGCTTTTTCCATCTAATATTGCATACTTTAACATATGTTATATCTGGATAATGCACCGACTGCTTATGTTATATCAGGTCTGCTTAATGACCCGATTAAGTTTAAGAAAATATATTTTCATGTTTATCCAATCATGGTTTATCCAATCATGTTTATCAATTCATTGTTCCTCTTTTGTAGTAGGAGCTATTAATTTTTTCCTTAATTTACTACAGTACAATATTCTATGCCATTTATAGATTAATTCAATAATTATTATCTTAATATTTCAATTAAGATGATAGAAAATAGAGTCAGGGAAAAACGGTGTTTTTAACAATTATTATTACAATAATTCTTGGAATGTCCCTGTAAAATCGCTAATTACTTTAATTGGCAAAATCTGTGACAGAAATTAATAGATTTTTTATTTCGTTGTGAATCAGTACTTCTCGATAAGGTGCTGTCGACTCAAATATTTTCTAAAGCAGTTTATTAGGTAAATCAAATTTTCTCTTCCTACAAATTTAGTAAAGATAAAAAGTGACAATATTGTTTATACTAAACTGAAACTGTATACAGTATGTAGTTTGTTCTCTTTCCATCGCCATTCAATGGCATGTTATCACTTTAAACGTAAATTAATTGGAAAGGTGTAATAGTTATTTGATTATAGAAGTGTAGATTAAATTTGAAATGTTGCCATTAATGGACGGATGGTTATACTATACTTATTATTTCTTTTAGTGCTTGTTTCCGTGGTGTTGCAGGTGGAGAGTCCTTCCAGTAGCTGCAGAGGCCTCCCCAGTCCCTGACATCGTGGTTGAAGATCTGGAGGTCTTTGTTAAAATTTATAAGAATAAATTTCACTTTCATTTTCTTATATTTTATATTAATAAAAAATTAAGTTATTTGAACCGTAAATCACATATAAAAATGGCTCTGCTAAAAAATAAATTGACACCAATATGTTCAATTCAAAGAATTAAACTTACCAGCATTATTAACAATTACATCTAATCTCTCTTCGGTCTCAGAAAGTTCTTTAGCAAATTCCCAAACTGAATCCAAACTTGTCATGTCTAGATACATAACGCGAACATTAAAACTTCCAGTTTTACTTCTCAGAAAGAAAGCTGTAGAATCTTTACGGGCTTTGGTCCTACAAGCCACAATTACTCTTGCTCCTCTCTTCGCTAATTCTACAGAGAGAGTTCGACCTAATCCGGAACTTCCACCTTTAAAGCACCATGCAGAATTATCATTTTTGATAAATCTTGCACATAATATCAAGTCACATACCTGTTACTAAAATGGTTTTTCCATCCAAACGCTCCTCTCCTTCGTGCCATTCTGTAGCTTTGTTGGAACTTCTGATGAGAAACAATAAACCAGCCAAAACCGCGATTGGAAATATAATAATAAAAGCGTAAACCGACAGTGTTCCTTCTAACATCTTGACTTAAGAGTACCTCTCTAGATTTTATCCACCCACATCTTTTTGTCCATTTATTTAAGTATATCTGGGCATGCGCAAAGATAAGTATCAGAGACATATTTTGCAATTCCATATCTGTGACTCTGACGTTTGCAATTTGAAATATCTTCTTCCTGTAAATTTCCACGCTTTCTTTTTAAAAGATACTTTTGAAATATATTGTTTCAGTGTATAATTTTCACTTATTATTATTATTCTTAGATCTAAAAAGAATATTGTCGTCATTTATATAATATAAACTTCTCGTAAATTCCCAATTATAATTACAATAACTTTGAAGTCAAATAATAATAACGTTAACTTTTGTTTAGTTTTATAAACGCAATTAAAAAAACAGAATCTGTTCAAATCTTGGAGTTTTATTATTTTGAACTACTTGGGAATTATCCAATATTATAAAGTTAAAAGGTAATTAAGCTTTCAATTTTTTCTGACAGTGCTACAATATTTGCAAGCTTAACAGATAAAAGTTAATGATAGTTTTTGAAACATGAAAACGCTTTTGTAGCCTATTTAAATGTCCTCCATACTTTTTCTCATGAAGTTCAGTTTTTTTTTTTATTTTAATGAATCAGATCTTAAGTTATTTTTACTCTTCTTAAAGTTGATAAGCTTGTTTGCCAAATTCGTATTATAATTTATTATAAATTTTAATTAAAACAAGCTGATTTTTATTTTTTGGATAAAATAAATATATTCTGATTAAAAAATTATTTATTTACTATTATCATGTTTCTTAGAAAACAATGATGTAGAATCAAAGCCTCATTCGCTGCTTATAAAATAATATAGCCTTTTTTATACAAAGCCTCTCTTCTTTCCATTTTTCCATACACAGCTAGAACACCTATCCATATGACGTTATGCATAACTAAAGTTATAAAGGAAAATACATAATTTCTAAATTTCATCTCCTTTCTCCCTTTATAAAGCTATTTGCCTATACTGTATAGCATTATGATTTTATTTTAGGGTTTTCAAATATAATTAAATTATATTTATCTGGATTTTTTCAGTTTGAAACTAAGTAACATGTTTATACTTTTCAACATCATGCCTAATAATAGATATCCGACTTAAAAATAAGATTATATATAAATTTTTGTGAATAAAGCTAATATTAGAATGCTCACATTCTCTCTCATATTCACTAAAACATTCTTTTCGCGAAATTTTTAAAATGATAAACAAATGAATTTGACCTTTATAGAACCTCTATGAGGATTTATTTTGGTCATCCTGGATGCTATTTAAAAGATAAAACATATTAAGTAGATTCGTCTGTTTTATTATATATTGCCAACAATTTTCTGTTATCATATAATGTAATTTAATCTTTTTAAGTAATCGTTGGACATTATTTATGTTATAAATGACTAACAATAAAACCTATACTAATTGATTAAAATATGATACTTATTCGAACAAAAACACTTCTATCCCGTTATACAATAGTCAAGAGTTACATTGTACATGCATAATGTTAGATTATTTTTTTTTCCGAAAAACTTGAACATTTTCAGTTATATTTTCAGGAATAAAATAAATTATTATATAAATTGTGTATTTATATGATAATTTATTTTGAAAGTTAATTTTCAATCCACCATTACTTTTTAATTATAGTTTTTAAATAGAATATAAAATATATTTTTAAAATATTTAATAATGTTTCAATATATATATGTATATACAAATCATATTAATTTTAATATCTGTATATAAAATCCAGAAGACGAAAGTTACTTTTATACCTAGTCACTTCCTTATCCAACAACTTTCTCTGTAATATAAATTGATTAACGATAGCACAGATTTGGAAGAATTCCAAAGGAACGGTATTCTGTCTCGGCCATTTTTAGAAAAAAGTTACTAGGGAGAGAAAAATCATATATGATTTTAGATAACGTGAAGGATAAGTTTCCATCTACAAATTTTCAAGAATTATAAGCTTTTATAGCCCCGTAAAAAATAATTATAATCATATATTGTGTTTAAATACGAAATTTAGAAATGTATGGATTTAGTAATAAATTCTAAATTTTAAACAATTCATTTATGTAACATACACACAATAAACTAAATGCACCCATGTTATGAAATTTAAATATTTCTTATAATTTACAATAAAACGGTTTTTTGATATATTAGAATTGTTATTATATATATATTTAATTTGCTTAAAGAATTAAGTCAAATAAATTAATAGCCTATATCGGATGATAGAACATTAGGAAATCATTTAAAAATAATATATCTTTATAAAGATATGTATTTCTGCCTAATTTAACATATATCCTCATAAAGGCATAAAATAAAGGGCTTTAAATGATCTAATAAATCCTTTTCCATGAGTTTCTTTAAAGAATTAAATCGAATAAATTGAAGAAATAGAAACATCAACAGTTTTAATGTTTTATTTAATTAAAAAATACCTTATTTAAAGAATACAAAATATAACGACACTAACAGTACTGCGGACAGACATTTCCCTCTCACAAGGAAGACGCACGGATTTGACATCGGATTTGACTGGAATTGACGGCCAGTCCGGCGTTGCTTGGACTGGCATTTTTTTCTCGGACTGACAGCCCAGTTTTTGTCCCTCATGGTCAAACTGTCAGGCCACGAGGGAGGTTTCTGGGAAAACAAAAAACCCCGCAGAATGGGTGTCGCCTTGACGTTGGCTCTGCGGCTTAAGGAAAGAAATTTATCCTTTGGCATAATTTTCTTTTCAACCAAGAACACCAACAGGTTTAATTTTAAAATATTTTACAGGTTTTTATCTTAGATCCAATTAATGATGCTAAGAGAATTTTTGTATGACAAATTTGCATTTGTTGAACACACAAACATTCCTCAATGATCGCAAATAGGGAATGAATTGTATTTTAAAAAATGCAGTTCTGATGATCATTGTTTCCATTTAAAGCAGGTAAAAGTAGAATGCACATGTAGAATGCATTAGATATAGAGTGTGATTTTAAAAATTGATAAATGCTGAATACATGAAGTAATTTATTGGGACAAAGTAAATAAAATTACAATTATTAAGTTTAATAAAATGAATATTTGCAAATATTATAAACACTTAAGGTATGTTTACTTTTTATCATAATATTTAGTTTTGGAAAAAACAAATTTTCAATTTTAAATGAACAGATTTAAAGCATTAACCAATTGAAATAGACTGAGTAGTGGAATAAAATAAACAGGATTTAATATTTCACAGATTTTAATAATTTTTTAAAGTAATTATAGTCATTTATATAAAATTTTCATTGTTAAAATGTCAAAAATAATTTAGTTTTCCTATAATATAAATATGATTTGATAGATATAAAAATACCATATTATATGGCTATAAATATCCACATTAATTATTGCACATATCTTCTGAGATATTGGTCATTTTAAACATTTTGATTTGTTTATTAATCTAATTTTATCTATTTTGGTTAATCAACCTGGTATTGTAATGCTGATCCTATAGATCAGTGTGAAAATGCATGAGGAACCGATAGCAGATATTTTATATGAATAGATTATATATTTCTAGAAACTTTCTTCTTTATTCTGTCTTATTAAATTTTTAAATACAGTTATTTAAACTGTTTTCAATATTTAGATATTTTCTATGAGTTTTTATAATAGAAAATTAAGATATAAATATAAAATGCACCCCCAGGCAGAACTATTTATTTAATTCGAGAGCAATCACAGCTATAAGGCCGACTCTCAGGCCTTATGACTGATTGTTCTGGATGGGTGCATATAACTTTTAGAACTAGAAAGCCGTATGATGGACTGGTAAGTCTTATATTACCCTGCATTAAAGCTTTAAACAGGATAACGTGACGCAAATTCTATTATTACGAGATAGAATTCTTAATAAATTTACACACAACTTACTTATTCACTCACTCATTTTATTACAGAGTAATTTAAGAAGATTGAGTGTCCACCATTTTTAAATGTATAAATCTACTAGGTTAATTGTCGTTATTTAAAATTCAAATTTTATAGCTTGATCGTTATGTTAGATTTTATGAAATGCGATCAAATAGCCTACTTTTTTAAGTGGGGCCCGGATCACAGATTTGTTACGGGCCCGAAAATTTCTCTCGTCGGCCCTGTGTATATTAGTGATAATTTTTAAACTAAATTCAAGTTCTAATATATATTTATAGCAATATTTATTAAGTTAATCAATTTTTAAATTTAGGATTGTCTGACTTACTGTTTGCAACAAATAGCTTTGAAGGAATGTAGTTGTACTGATCCGACACTCAGTTTGCACTGGAAGAACAAAAATCATGCAAAATATGAAGAGAATCCATATTTAACAAGTAATAGAACAAATTAAATTCTGGTTAAAATATTCCATAATCATGCAAAAGATTATCTGATTACAGTGTATTGCCTGAATAAAGCCATTGATCAAGTAACAGAATAATTTCCAACAATGTGACTGTCCAAATGCTTGTTAGTGAGTAAATGTTGTATGGAACATTAAAATTTTAATACAGTACTTCTATTAATGCCATTTACCATTTTCACCGGTTAACAAACGATGAAATTTCATTTAAAATTACTTCAAAATTTTGCTAGCCTGCGATACGCTCTGAATTGGCAATAATACCAAGTGAGATTCGTTACTTAAAACTAACTTAACCTTAAAATTTTCCAAATACTAATTGGTACAACCTTTAAGATCAATGGAGATGAAACTATCTTGAAATTTGATTGCTATTTTATCATATTTTCTTAACATTTTAGATCAGCTGAATATCAGATGGCAATCTCTTCATTTGTTTGGTCTTGTAGACCAGCGTTTTTCAAACTATGGGACGTGAAGCGAAATGCTGGGGTCGCAAAAATTAAATTCAAACACTTGAATTTCGTATATGTAATTTCACAAACGCCCAATATTTAACATATGACAACATATGAATTTCACAAATGCCCAATATTTAACGTATGACAACATATGAATTTTCGATTTCACAAATGCCCAATATTTAACGTATGACAACATATGTATTTTCAATGTAGTTGGCAAAAATTAAATTAAAATACTTGAATTTCAGTTTATATGTAATTTCACTAACGCCCAATATTTAACGTATGACAACATATGTATTTTCAGTGTAGTTTCAGTTTATATGTAATTTCACAAATGCCCAATATTTAACGTATGATAGCTTATGAATTTTCAGTGTAGTTGTTGATTGTGTTCATCTTAATATGTGTGTAAATGATTTATGTACTTGTATGTTTTATTTCATATTTAATATCTGGGAAATGATTTATATACTTGTATGTTTTATTTCATATTTAATACCTGGGATCGCATGTACTTGTATGTTTTATTTCATATTTAATACCTGGGGTCACGAAAAAGGTACTTGTATGTTTTATTTCATATTTAATACCTGGGATCGCGAAAAATATCGTTATAAAAAATGGCGTCGCGAAAAATCTCGTAATGAAAAATGGGGTCGTGAATGAAAAAAGTTTGAGAAACGTTCGTAATGAAAAATGGGGTCGTGAATGAAAAAAGTTTGAGAAGCGCTGTTGTAGACAATTCTTTGTAAGTTTTATTATATCTCTTAAGTTACCATTCAGAATGATTTTTATGGCAAATATGTAAAATATCCTCTTCTTACAGTACACAATTGAAAGATCTTATGGTTATAAACTAAACTATTCCTCATTTCTGTAAGTCTCACTGATAATCCAATTATTGAAATATAATTTCATAAATTTCAATAATCTGAATATTACTTTAGGAAAACGGTTGCTAAACTGAATATATATTATGCTAGTTTGCAAGAAACTGTTTATGTGCAAAGACCAGTATACCAGGCAATCAGATTTGTATATCTAAAAATTTATGTTTCTTAAATTGATTATGTTCTATTTTCTAGAAATGTACAACTTTATATTCGCATAATAGTTTCATTTTTTCTCTTTATATTTAGAATAGTGAGTGGTACAGCCAATTAGGTGGCCAACTTGGACTCTGGTTGGGAATTTCACTACCTGTAATTTTTGATTGTGTGGAAAACTATAATATTTTTAATACATTATGCTTTCAAAAGATAATTTTGTATCTTTTATCCATTAAAAACTTCCTTGGAAATGTAAAAATATCTTTGAAAATGCATTTAAAAATTATTACAGTACTTATTCCATACATGTATAATGCTGCTAATATATGTATTTAATAATATATTATGAGCATTTTATCCATATTTTATTCTATAACGCAACGAAAAATTTGCTGTATTGCTCATATAATACCTCTGTATATGAATAAAATAATAATAACAAATAGAGATATTAAAAATATATATTGGTTATAATGATAAATATCAAATTTATCAATGGTTAGATGACTCATGTGAAATATGTATGCTTCATCAAAGTATTACTATTTTTACTCAGATTATCTATTTTAATATTTTCAAATTATTACAAGGGATTGATAAAATAAAACATTTTATTATTTTTAAATTATGATTTAAATCTTCTGATTAAACTATTTAAACCGCAGTTAAATAGTCTTTCTGTCGTCATAAAGTTATCTAAAACAATAGTTATCAATTTAAATGTTTTTAGGGTACTTTCCAATAAGTGTTAATTACTAATTTGTTGAGTAAGATGGCAGCAAAACTGCTGTGATGCGAAATCTGCCCGAATCTTAAAAGATCCGGGGTCATGTTGGGATCCACACTTGCAGAGTTTCTTCAGGACTCCATGCCCGGTTCATTGAATAACATCATCCAGTTGAAGGTTTTTTTTGCCCTATTCCCTATGGGGGTAATGTAATGACTTGTCCCCCGAAAACGAAACCCGCGCGAAAGAAAATGAAAGTGAGAAAACGATACGCGGCGGACTAGCGTGCCAGGCGGTCCGGGTCCGTATGATGCCCCACAGCTGGCCCCCAGTGACGGATGTGGACACCGCCGGAGCAGTCCCGATTCCGTATAGGAGCCCATAAGTGAGCCCCCAGTGACAGACCTCGGAACCACCAACGCGAAGTGACCCCTTTAGGAGACTTACTCCACGCGGGCTCAGACAGTGGTAAATTCTAATCTCCTACCCACAGGGGCCAGCTGAGGGTTTTCAATCATGTATCAATACAATGATACATGCTCCGCCTACTGTTGAAGGTATCGTGATCTAGCAGTGTTGCCAACTGTGATAATATCACAGGCAAAAACCTTATTTAAAAAATCTTTTGCAAATTAAACTGTCAATTTTACAAAGTTTTGAAGTTCGGGTTGCGGGACCTTGTTTATTGTTCACAAGAAATAATACATGAAATCAGATACAATAAATAAAACAATCAACTTACAGTATTCAGAAAGCTTACAGTCATCATGTAATCTAAACATTTCTTTATATTAAATTATTATTAATAAACAATATAGTACAGCAGACCCCGCATAATATGAATTCCTATAACGCAACGAAAAATTTGCTGTATTGCTCATATAATACCTCTATATATGAATAAAATAGTAACAACAAATAGAGAAATTAAAAATATATATTGGTTATGATGAGAATTAAAGTTATAACTTCTATTAGTTTTATTCAGTCTGCTTCAACTGTTTGAAAAGGAATTACAGTCTAATGAGTGTATTTTTATTAAAAATGAAATATAATAAATTTATAAAACAAATTCAGATAAGAAAGATTCATATTTTCTTCACGAAAAATTACTACCAACGTAATATATCAAAAGAACTCAAATTTCTGAATATGGTATAATTGGTTGTTTAAAATTCTTTAATATTGTCAAAATTAGATTATCAAACTAGATAGAAAATAAAGAAGTAGGTAACTAAAGTAACCAGTAAAGTAAGAAGATTATCAAAGTAAAGTAATTAAGTAACAAAAACCATAGAAACAACTAAAACGATAATATTCTATTCTATATACCTGGAGTGGACAAACCGCGGCCCTTCTAGCTAATATCCATAATGCCAAAAATTTTATCGATAAATAAAATAAATATAAAAATATACAAATCTGTTCCATATCTCAGCAATATAGTTTATGCAATTTCTAGAAAGAGCAATAAATAATAATTCATATAGTAAACTGTAGATGTCATTACAGTGTCATATTTCCAAAGATTTTAAAATGTATATTTCTTACAAAAATAGATTTGATTAACCATTAACCAGAATAAACATCATTGCTTAAGAAATCGATTGCAAATACATTCAAAATCAAATAAAATTGTTTTGTCGATCAACTCAATACCTTTTGTAATTTCACGATGTTTGTACAGGAATCCCTTGATTACTGCGGTTAATAAATCCTCGGGAATACACCGCATATATCAAAACCGCACTAATCAAACTAAAACACCAATGGGAATACTGTAATTTTAATGAATGCTAGAAAATATCAAAATTACAAACATGTTTTTTTTTCCTCTCTCAAAACGTATTTATTTAAATCATCGAGGGATATGTATAAGTATTTAAAAATTTATAGTACGAATTAAAATTTATTTTTCACAAAAAAGTTTTTTTAGATTGCATAAATTTTGTAAAAAGTAATTGCACGTCCGTAGACATCGGTACTGGAGGGGAACTGAAGGCTATATAATATTGTAATGGCGATAATTAATTAGTTGCCATTCACACTAAATTCATTAATTAAATAAAATTATGAATGAATTTAAAATATAACAATTAGATGACAAAAGTCGCAATATTAACAGAATTCAAAAAATAAAAAAATAATAAATAAATTTATTGCAATTCTCTAATCATGTAGACTACGATCCCCGAGATTCAATTGCCAATGCTTAAGAGGATTTGTGAAAAAAATCGCACTTGTTGAAGCGCACTAATCAAATTTGATACTGCATATATCAAGGGATAGTCTCAAATTTTTTTTGCGCACTAATCAAAACCGCATTATTCAAAGCCGCACTAATCAAGGGATTTCCGTACTTAATATTTGTGCAATTTCTTAAACAGGTATATTTTTAATTGTTGTTTCAAATTTAAAATGATTAAATTATAATTTTAATATGTAATTTAATTATAAGAATTTCGACCCTGTCGAGCTTCTCTGAAAACGGCGATTTACTTTTTTCAGACTGCCAGCATTATTCAAACCCATGATTCATGGCCAATGAAAGCCTACTAAGAAAATTGGCTTGCTTTTAACTTGTCACCCTTTATGATATCTTAGTCAACAAATCTACCCCTTAGAAAAAGCTTAGCATCTTTCTATTTTGGCTATATAATTTTCTAAGAGAATTTTAGCACCTCAGACAGTTATTAGGTGAAGCGGAATTTTGGGAGTTTTTTTTTGCTATTTTGTTTTACGCCCCTTTCCAATCATATAGATTACTAAAAGCTGGACCACTTCCAACTACGGCTACACCCTCATCCGTGAAGAGGGGCTAGATTATGAAATCTGGTGAAAAAATTTCCGGCCCCGTCCCAGGAATATGGTCGCGTCCCGGGACGCGACCCTAGGGTCTATTTCATTGATACGATAGAGCCCTTTCTCCCAAAAGTTTGCCCACCCCTGCTATATACTGTGTTACTACACTACCATCTGGTCTACCATAAATACAAAATTTCATGCAATTTATAAATTATTTCAGTGTTATTAATAAAGACATATAGATAAACAATAAGGTGAATTCATAATCATGACATTCTTTCCCAAACAAGGCTAATAAAAAAGTTATTTGGTAATAACTGAGCACATGTATGAACTTTGCAACTGAATTATATCAGATGAAAATATGAACTTTAAATAATCAGGTTGCACAGGTTTACAATTTTATATAATTTTCCATAAAATAATTTATACATTATCATTGCACTTAAACAGATCATACACAATTATTACTAAATTTTTAAAACACAGGGCAAATTTATTGCCTTCTATTGCCTAAGTTGCTTGAAAATATGCTGTACTGCCTGGATTTGTCACGCCGATAGGTAGAAGACTTCACATCAATTTACAAAAATTCTGAAATTATAATTTCAGTAATATACTTTTTTCGCATAAAAACAAACAGTTCAGTTAATTTTCCGAACATTTCAATTTTTTTTTATTTTGGAAATGACTAAAGATGTAAAAATAAAATATGTCATCAATTTGAAGCAATATTAAGTTTAAATACATGATAATAGAAATTAATATTTAAGACGGACTTTTAATTGCCTGAAAATTAAACTGCATTTCGTAAAATCAAATTAAATAATAAAAAATTATTAAAATGATATCTGACAGGTTTTATTGTCGACTTATCTGAAAATAAATATAGTGGTACCTTGGTATACGCCCGCTTTGGAATAAGTCCAACTTGGTATGCGTCCTGTTTAGATACGAAAAAGTTTGCTTAGTATAGGACCTTTGTTTGAAATACGACCGACTCGCATGCTACAACTTGTAAGAACCTGTTGTATAGTCTCTTAAAAAATACATTCCTTATATAAAAATTATAACAAGTCGTAATAGCCTTGTCTTGAATGACCAGATAATGTCATATTTCCGAACACCTGAGAAGAAGACCGAAGCAAAGTTCTTTGGATAGATTTTTAGTAAAAGTCAAATTTGGTGAGCCCCAACAAGGTCCAAGTAGAGAAAAGAGACAGAAAATAAAAGAGAAAAACACCAGAATTTCAGATTCCTGAAGTTTTATTGGAAGCGGACTCACTTTCAAACAATAAATCTTCTCATTCTCCCTTCTCAGCACCATCCTAGAAAGCAGTCAATTCTTCTCAGCAACGTAGCGAGGTTAAACTTAGCAATTACAGTACATGAAATAAATTTTGTATTTATGTATTTTAGTATTAAGCAGTGCTTAAATTATTTTGTACAATCCAATCCCATCAATGTATAATATGCCAATGACAGCGGAATTTTTTTCATGGGAACGAATTAATCATTTTCCCTTTATTTCTTATGGAAAAATTCGTTTGGTATACGTCTTGTTTGGTATAAGTCCAAGGATCTGGAACGGATTAAGGATGTATACCAAGGTACCACTGTATAGGTCAAATCCTGACAAATATTGATTTCAACAGTTTAACTGTTTATTACTTTTAAATGCCAATAGCAGTATAGCGTGCGAGGTGAAGATCATTTTTCTGATAGGGAATAAAGTCGGCCGGATGGCCGCGTGGTAAAGCTTCGGCCTTACCACCCCTGGGAGGATCCGGGTTCAAATCCGGGTCCCACACCTCCAATTTTTCAGGAGTGTCGGCCGGATGGCCGCGTGGTAAAGCTTTGGCTTACCACCCTGGAGCGGGTTCAAATCCGGGTCCCACACCTCCAGTTTTTCAGGAGGGGTCTGTTTCAAATCCGGGTCCCACACCTCCAATTTTTCAGGAGGGATCCGGGCAGCGTGGTAAAGCTTCGGCTTACTTGGGAAAGCTTCGGCTTACCACCCTGGAGGATCCGGGTTCAAATCCGAGTCAACACACCACCAATTTTTCAGGAGGGGTCCGGGCCCGGCCTGTTGAACTCCATCCTTCGGTTGACCCCATCATGGGTGCTGGCCAGCCTGTGATGGGAGCTATAAATGGCCGTAAGAATATCCCATGAGGATATGGCGGCGTAATAAAACTAACCTAACCTGATAGGGAATAAAACAGAATTTCATGAAATCAATTCATCATTTCAATGCTTTTAATGAGAGACACACAGATAAAGTAAATTTGTGAATTCATAATACGAGTATTAACTTATTTTCCAAAATAAAACCGACAAAAAACAAATTACAGGCGCTTTTCTAGTTATGAAAATTCTAGTTAAGAACATTCGTACTTACCAATGTGAAATTTCATTTCTAAATTTCAATAAATTTCAAAAGCTCTTCAATAATTATAAGTAATATGATAGCAAAATCCTTTAAGAACCAATATAATGCAATATAATAAAGTTAGTTAATATCTGAAGGCAGTATTTCAAATATCTAAAATATCCTCGCGGCGATTATATCAAAAATTCCTTGTTTTATATTCGAAACTTTTCATTAAAATCTGTGAAATAAGAAACTTTTAATTGGACCAATTGTGAAATATATTACAATATACAGTATGTAAAGTTATTTCCTACTTTTTCAGCCAAAATAACAGCAGTATCAGAGTTACGAACAACCCCATTTATAAACAAAATGTACGAACTTACTTTCAACGTAAGGATTATGTTCGTAATTAGAAGAGTGCCTATATTTGGTAATATGAACCAAGTATATTGATACATAAATTATGAACTTTGCAACTGAACTATACTGTAATTACATAAAAACATATACTTTTTTAAACATTATGAGCTCTAAACATCAATTAGGAATGAAATTTAATCTAATTGTCTATAAAATAATATTACAAATTATCATTGGAAAATAGAAGAGTATTTAAAAGTTGTTAATATCTGTCATATTCAAAGATTTTTCAATACCAATACAGCTATATGCAGTTTGTTTATTTGCTAAGGATGATAAGCCTGATATTAAAGATTCCATGGCGGAAACCAACTAAAATTTTAAAATAAATTAGATAGTATTTCAAATGGAAAATTTCATTTAAGAAAAAAAATAACATCTTACTCGCATGATGAAATTCTTCTTAATATGGAAAATTCCGCCAACTGATTGACCAATGGGGGTTTTGCCGAATCTTTTCATGAAATTCAGGAGCTACAAAAAAAAAAAAGAGATTTTTGATTAATATTGAGAAACATAATAAAAACTGATATTCAATAACATTGTATATTAATAATTGAAATGTGAAATTTTATTTCTAATTTAATTTTAAATTTGTTTTATTTTCAAAGTTTAAACCTACTTTCAATTTATCCTTTAGCGTTAAATTTGAAGAAGAAAAAGTTTCCATTTCATTGAATTCACCGTATAACTATAAGAAAAAATGATAAATATTTATCAAATTTTTTCATTTGCAAGAAAAATTCGAATTATAAAAAAAAAACTTACCATAGCAGTGAAACGAGAGAGACAATAACTAATTATAATGCACGTGGTAGCAAGTCCTACACTGAATATCAGAAAATGAATTTTCATATACATCTGTATATCGTAGAATATCACAATACAAATACAAAAAGAAACTTGATTTACAGAAAATCCATAGAAAATTATTGATAAATATTCGAAAGTTTCATTCATTTCTTCGATGAAGTATAATATCTCTGTATGTCTATAGATTACATTGTTTAATCTAAATTTCAGAAATGCAGAATTTCTTTTTATTTCTTTAAAATCTGTTGACAATTGATCTAATTTTTTATATATAATCCAAGAAATAACAACAAATTGCATTGCCATCAAATATATTTCTATGCAACCGAAACTGAATGAAAGACTGAAATGAAGGGTGCACAAAAATACATCCAGCTCAGAAGCAAATTGACTTTTCAAAAATGGATAAATGATAAATTCAGCTATTATATGAAATCCTGTCATAATGTTAACGATGGAAATTAATGATGCAATTCCAAATATTTCAATATTTCTAAATCGAATAGATTCTCCCTTGTAAAAATGTGTACTGCAGAAAAAACGAATCTTTTTTCTGCTGATGATGTTATGTATCATGGTTACGGTCAGAAATCCTAAAATAATTACATATGCAATGATTTCTGATGCTTTGAAGAAGAGTTTGAGCCAAGCTCTACAAACGGATCCATTACTAAATATAAAGGAGAAGTATATCAAGAAATTAAACCACCAAAATACTTCTATGATAAGTGCGAAGAATTTTTCCAGAATAATTCGAAATTTAGACTTTGGACTATTAAATTCGCAACTACAATCACGGATTATTTGTATATTGAAAACCTTAGAGACAGCACTAATGGGCTTCATGAAAAGAGTAGGACAAGAAATCTCTTCTTCTAAAGTCATTTTCTCTCGATTATTATTCAAAATAATATTAAATACTTTCAAACTATTTGAATGTTGATAATTATAAAAACTTCTTAATGCCTTATTTCAAATTCTTCATAAATTATCTATGTGACAGATATGGAATGACGAAAACTTATTACTAGTTTTCTTCTAATTCGCAGTTATTATTGATTATCGACACCATATTTTCGATTTTTTCGATATTCGAAATTTCCCGAATTAAATTTTAAACAAATTTTATCGAATAGTTAAATAAAATACGAAGAAGAGTTTTAGAATATACAGTATAGTTTGATGAAAAGTTATTTTTTTATTCAATAAAGGAAATTATGATTTTGCGTAGAAATTAGAAGAGTGATATGAATCCTGCAAAAAATAATTATTTTTCGTTAATGAGTAGATTTCACATGTTTTTTAATAAAAATTAAGTAAATAAATTATTTTTTCAAATTTTCTTTTATTTTAATCTTTAGTTTAACCTTTTATTTAAATTTTATCATCTGAATAGAAATGGTCTAATATTCTCAATTTTCTGCTACTAAAGTAATTTACTCTCAGATACAAAATAGATTTGTTCATAATATTTGGTAACTTTAAAGTTAAAATATAAATTTGGATCTTTATTAAAAAAACGATGTAATTACTTAAAACAATTAACACTGCATACATGAAAGAGAGATTCAAAGTTAATCATTTCTATCAATTTATACTGTAAAACTGTAAATTTTTGCACAACCTTTTTGAATCATCCTTTATGTATCAATGTACACGATTAAAGTATGTTTTTGTTACACATTATATATATATATTGATACTGAATATAATTTATCGATTTTTATTGTTATTTTTTATTTATAAAAAATGGCAATTTAAAAGTAATGGAAAACAGAATATTTTTTCTCTGATTTTTATATTTTCTAGAATTAAAATAGATAAAAATACTTAAAATTTATTTGTTATTTTTTATTTATAAAAAATGGCAATTTAAAAGTAATGGAAAACAGAATATTTTTTTTCTGATTTTTATATTTTCTAGAATTAAAATAGATATAAATACTTAAAATTTATATGGTAAATCATATGAAAACTATATTTTAAGCCATGTATATGTAATATGTTATAAAATATACAGTACAGAAAAAAATTATTTACGATTCTTCAGAATATAAACCTGAAAATGTTATATCAAAAATCTGTAATTATTTTCTATACTTCTTTTCTATTAGATCAGAATCAATAACCCAATAAATCTACCTGAAGCTGCAAATAATTAGGTGAATACAGGAAAAACATCAGAATATAAAACACATTCTACCAACCGAAAACTAGAATATTTAAGCAGAGATTGTATAATATTTTTTACTGATTAAAAATATTTATAAATTCGTAATTATATAAAATTTAAATATAATTGTATATTATTATTTAGGAATATCTTATTGCTTTCTGAATTTAGATTATTTATATTATTTAAAAATGAATTTCTTAATAAATTTTAAAAGGTAGTTCTATATATATACATAAATTTAAGAATGTCTTGCATTTACTGACTAATACTCAACAAAAATTCAGAAATAGTAATAACAATCATTTTGACAATTAGTTAATTTAACAATAGTTCTTTAATTTCTAATGTAGACTTTCTTTAACTGAATAAAATTAATCGACTTAGTCATGACATCTGTACAAAATTTATTATTAATAGCTGAAAATGGAGAAGAATTTCCAATCAGCATTGAAAAATACACTGAAGAACATTCAATATTATTTTCTGAATTAATACAAATCAGCTTTTCATCCGAAATCATTCTTCAGTTGCCTCATTCATTCGATATACTTTCTAACTTAACATCGTGAGTATATTAAACTGAAATTTTGAATCAGATTATTAGTATAATAATAAAATCGACATGGAAATAAATTTATACTTTTTAACATTAGTTTGATAGAGTTTGGAAATGCTATATTTATTTCTGTTGACGACGCAATGGAGATGTACGAAATCAGCAAAATGTATGGCATCAAAACAGCGATGGATTTTTGTCAAAAGTTCCTGATTAAAGAAATGAATCCTGTGAATGTTTGCAAAATATATGAATTCTCGTTCAGACATAACGAAGGCCGACTTCAATATTTTTGCTGGAATATATTTGATTCTTCGTGGGACGAAATATTTTTCAGAAACTATTTGCTGCAATCTGGAGAAGAGACCGTTCTTAGATACGTTTCTAGGCCAATATATAAATATCTTACAGAAAAAGATCTTTTCTACGCCGTTTATGCATGGTGTAAAATGAAGATTGGACTGAGTCCTCAGCAGTCATCATCTTTGCAAACTCTAGCTGAAAAAGAACATATAGGGAAAGAAGTCAGACGTGTAATGGAACCCTTCTTCCCTTTCATCAGATTTCTAGCGATGGGATCGGATTCATTAGAAAACGTCATTTTTGATTTTTATATATTAACAGAGGAAGAAATCAGAGGTATTCGTGAACACCTCAGGAATGAAGAGAGTCCTTTACCAACATCAATTTGTAAGACAAGAGTAGAAAGGAGAAAAAATGATGAGATTTGTTTATACGAATACACAAGAAAATATGATTTACAATTCAAAAGAGACAAACCACTATTAAAAGATCATGAATTCTTTTGTGAAATATTAGTGCACGAAGACTGTTTCGTCACCGAAATTACACTACCAATTATGCTGATGTGTGGGAAAATAAATATGAAAATCAAAGGAAGAAATATAAGCTATCATGAAAATTTACCAGAACAATTTGGTATATTTCATGATAAAGAAAAGAGAAAAATAGTATTAACAGAACCTTTGCTGCTGAGAAAAGAAATGCAATATGAACTTCACGCTGAAATTGAAGATGAAGAATTACAATTCGCTTATATTAAAAAGGAAGCGCTTTGTTTCATGACGCATCTGCAGTATTGTCAAAAGATGAAGAGGAAATACTCTCAAAACAGAAAATTATGGAAATATTTTTACTTCGAAGAAGTAACCTTATATTTTTGAATGGTTTGAAAATATAAAACATAGAAAAATTCTTCTTCTTGATTTTCCTTATATAAATAAGGAAAATCAAGAAGAATGATCTTATAAATAAACAATTTAATTAACTTTACGAAAAATAAAATTTACCTTTCGCGGTTATTAAATATTCAAAATTGAAAATATTTTTATTATTATTCATCTGATATTTCTATTAATAATTCTGTAAATACGAATTAGAAACTGAAAAATATGTGCCCAAAGTCTTATGATTTATAATTGTTAGAAACAAATCTTTACGAATATTTTGAAATTCGATGTGGATATGAGCCTCTCGCCAAATCGATCAACTCCAAAACGCACAGAATAATGATAAAATAACATATTTTGTGTTTTTAAATTCCCTTTAAAATATAAATTCGAACAAACTATGTAGAATATATTATTACAGCTATAACTTTTATCTAACGACATATAAAATGCATAAGATAGTATATCCCTGGAGTAATCTTTATTTTTATTACAATTTTTGCATGACTGATGGAATTAATCATTTAGCAAGTGAAAATAAAAAAAAATAATAATAATACCATCGATTTCAATCTTTAAAATATTTTGAAAAATAAGTTAATGCACTATATATTTAGAATGTTAATCAAAAGTTTGGTTGCTAGACAAAGTCAGAGCATTTCGAGAATGAGTTTTATGGTTGGTTCCACTATCTTCCGCGAAAAAACCGTAAAAATCCGTCGCAGATAAACGCGGCAGCAATTCTGCTTGCGGATTCCCACAGTCATGGTAAGATTCGCTTTCCCCAAGATTCTTAGTGCCGTTCCCATGATTGATTTCATGTAAAATAAAATGGACGCTAAGCAACGAAAAGCATTTACTATTTACGAAATGGTTTTAAACAGCTGAAGAAAATATGGAAATTGAAAAAAAATCTTTGAAGGAAAAATGTTGATTCCAAAATATTTATAAGAAGATATACGAACAATGCTTCTATGCAATTTTGTTTAAAAAAGTGGTATTTAATGACAGAGAATTACGCCATCTTAACTGTCAAGATTGCCACAATTCAACAAGATGGATGAATTTTATTGATAGATGTTATCTCGACATCTACCAATGATTTTACCGTAGCGGAAAAGGTTGAATCCATTTAATAACTTGATGGTAGCGGTTTTTAGGCCAACTGTCAAGATTGCCACAATTCAACAAGATGGATGAATTTTATTGATAGATGTTATCTCGATATCTACCAATGATTTTACCGTGGCGGAAAAGTTGAATCCATTTAATAACTTGATGGTAGCGGTTTTTAGGCCACAGTATGACGTCAAAACTGCTCTTTTTTCGTCACGGGCCTATTTTCTGCTCAGGTTCTATGCTAATGGGAACAAATCTTTAGTCGCAGTCAAGCGATCTAGCAGTGAGTTATGATCGCAGTAGTCTATGGTCTGTCTTACTTTTGTATTTAATCATCTTTTACTTTGTTTAATATAATAAATTATTTATATTATAAAAGCTTTAAATTATTAATATCCGCATATAACAGTAACAGATTATTTTCATTTTTTATGACAATGTGAACAGCTTGTCATTATTATCTAATATATATATAAACACCATTGTATTAAAAATTATTTTACTAAATTCTTATTGTCGTATCCTGGATGTTAAAAAAGTGCTTGACTAAAACCAAAATATTTATTGAATAAAAACTGATTAGCCAAAACTTTTCTTATAGGCGGTTTTCACTTTTCCTACGTATCTCTGAATTGATCTTTCCAATTTATCGATTTTAAAAGATGTAAAAATATATTTCTAACTTTGAAGAATAGATTCAAAGAAATGTCTTAGGCATAACATGAAAGTTATAAACGATTAAATTACGTTATTGCCACGATTTATATTAAAATATGAAGTTAATCAAATTGGCTTCTGAAATAATTTATTTATTATTCGATGGCCAAAAAAATTTATCATTTAATGGTGTTAAATCTAACTAATAAGAAAATTTATTTTTTAGGAAAAATAAATAGTTAAGAGTCATTCAAGTCCAAAAATTAGAGTTAATCGATTTGGCATGTGAACGGCTCATATAGCAGTCCTGGAAAGCATTAATATTGCCCATTTTCAAATATATCGTTTATTGTCGAATGAATAAATTAGCAAATTCAGATATGTGTAATTAAAATAATTATGGTGCACTGGATTCTCTAAATCTACGAGGACGATATTCTCGGTTTTCTCTAAAAACTGTACTCATCAGATACACTTTTGCTCTTTTTTGACAGCTACAAACCACGTGTCTCCTCCAGTCTGCTGGTATCTCGTACTTACAAATAGCGCAGGAAACAGTCTTGTTTTCTTGTTATATGTATATATGTATGTGCGTGTATGCAGTTAATGTTAGTATTGTATAAATAAAGTAAACTATATTTTTAACATCGTCTAATTAAAAAAAAATCTCTATTTTGAACAGACACGTGTTAATCCCAACATCGTCAACTACGTAATCTTCTGTTGAAAACTCTATTTCTGAAAGAAATTTATTTTAAATTTTTCACTATAGATTGCGACAAGTATTTGGCAACATATTGCATATTATAGCATTATTTATTTTCAATTATATAAAAGAATTTTTAGAAATGTCAAAAGCTACATTTTAGAATTTATATGACCCTATAAAATGAAAGTCTCCAGCATCGAATTTAACTTTAATAGCAGAATGTCAGTAACAAACTTGATGTAATTAGTACAATAGTTATTATTTATTTCAATAGTATTTGATTTCTGGGTAACTTTTATAAGTCTTTGTTTTCTGGCTTCACTTTCTTGTCTGAGATCTATCATCTCTGCGTTAGAAGCAAATTTCCAGGAAGTTAGGCGCTGAAAGTTAGAGAGACTTTTTCTAAGACAAACACTCCTTTGAAAATCTGTAACTCGAAATTAAATCATGCAAATTGGAGATATATATATATGGATGGATAAATTGGAGATGGATGCACATATCATGCAAATTGGCAAATTAGTTATTCATTTTTACAGAAAAATGGATAAATGATTATCCATTTTTCTGGAAAAATGGATGAATAATTTCATCTCTACGTTCAAATTTCTCCATTTATTTCTACCTTTGATATAATTTCTGGGTAACTTTTATAAGTCTTTGTTTTCTGGCTTCACTTTCTTGTCTGAGATCTTCTATCATCTCTGCGTTAGAAGCAAATTTCCAGGAAGTTAGGCGCTATTAGGCGCCTAAATTTGAGGCTACTTTCAAGCAAAAAGTCACATTCTTTTGTTAGACCTGATGACGTTATAAACAGGCTTTAGGCAAACTTGCAATCTATTGAGTGAGCAAGGATAGACCGCAGAATGACACGGAGACTACGTTTGGTAACAAGTAACTTTCTTTTGTAGAGAGAACTCGCGAATAAGCGGGAAAGTGACGCGGAAATCGATTTTGTGATTAAAATCCAAAATCAAATAATCGGAATCCGAATAACGACAATCGATTGAATTATAATAATGGATGCTTTTATATCAATCTTCTAATGGGTATGAACACCTATTAGAAACTGAAATTTACTCAATAGACTCAATAGATGATATTTACTCAAATGACCTGTTAAATTTATAGTCAAAGTTATCATTGAATAACTATGATCACTCTGTAGAAAGAAAAAGTCTAACAGAAAATTTTTGCATTATTTTATTCCATGCATTATTAAAACAACCATAACATACTTTTTTATCAAAGGTAAAAATAAATGAAGAAATTTGAACGTAGAGATGAAATTATTTATCCATTTTTCTGTAAAAGTGAATAACTAATTTGCCAATTTGCATGATATATGCATCCATCTCCAATTTATCCATCCATATATACCGAGTGTTTTTCTTGAAACCGAACACTCAAAATCAGAGTGTTCGGTTTCAAGAAAAACACCCGGTATATATATATATATATATATAATATATATATCTCCAATTTGCATGATATAATTTCGAGTTACAGATTTTCAAAGGAGTGTTTGTCTTAGAAAAAGTCTCTCTAACTTTCTAAACCAAAACTTATCAAAAGTATATAACAATATTTAAAACTGCTGCTAATTCATTATTTTTCATGTGTTTTGAAACAATAGATTATTAAGGTAATTAGTATGTAATTAGGTAAATAATTTTCCTGTTTTAGAAGAAGAAAACTCAGGGAGGTGTTGGTTATCAAGTGAAATTGGTTAAGTGACATTCGAATTCTTGTAAAGGTCTGCAATTGTTTGAAGTTTTGCATCGGTGATGGAGGTAGTAGAATTAAGTAATATTTAAGTTTGTTTCTTGAGAACAACTTGATTTTTGGATATTTGAAATATAGAATATTAAAATAAGTTTTGTTGTTTATTTCATTGCACTTTATTTTGTTCAAATAAAGCTTTTACTTTTGCAAGAGTTTTTGAGTATTAAGTTACTTTTGTAAGAGTATTTGAGTATAATAAATTTATATTTTTTGTTATTTAACTTGTTTGAGAATTTATTCAGTTTATTAGCATAAGTTTCTATCATCGTTGTTTGTTCTAGTTCTAACGTTTACTCGGTACTTCTAGTTGTAAGTTCCCGTTGTTTTGTTTTCGTACATTATTTAATTTAGAATTTAGTTTTGACCTGAATTCAGGCCGAACTCTGGATTTGCAAAATCGTTAGATTGTTAGGATACAGTAGATTTATTTATTTATTATTGTTTAATCTTTAATCTTAAATAGGTTACAATCAATTATCGGATATACGAACACTGATTGTGAGAAATAAATACGTAAATAAGTATATTAAAATATAATAAAAGTAAATACAAAAAGCATGTTATTCGTAAAAATTAGCGACTTTGCAAATCTACTGAACGATATAAAATATCTGTTGCAGTTGAATGAAATTTCTTTTATATTCAGTCACATAATTTTCAAAAGACCAAACTATTACTTTGATCTTTCGAAAATTATGACAAATTAGAACTTTTGAAATTGCAATTCTTGTGTGAAGCTTTACATTTGATTACTGTAAATAATAAAATGTTAAAAGCGATGATACAATTTGTCAGAGTATTATATATATAGTTTTTATTGAAATCTAGAGATATTTAACGTATTCCAACGGTATAAATTATGACAAATTAGAACTTTTGAAATTGCAATTCTTGTGTGAAGCTTTACATTTGATTAAATAATAAAATGTTAAAAGCGATGATACAATTTGTCAGAGTATTTTATATATAGTTTTTATTGAAATCTAGAGATATTTAACGTATTTCAATGGTATGTTATATAATTTTGCTATGATACGGATTATTTAAGAAAATTTTTATTCATAGTAATATTAGTGTATTGCAGAGAATAGAAATATCGTTCCGAATTTTTTGTATGTTTTTTCGATTAAGAATTATAAAAATTAAATTAAAATATCGGAATATTATCTAACATATTGCTATATTTTCATCGATTTTCAAAAATATAATGTTACTAAGAAACAGTAATCATTGCAAATCTTTCTGTGGCGTATCGTCTTTCTGCTCATGAACCTATTAAATTCTATATCGGTTATGAAAGACAACTAAGAAAATAACTCAAGAAAAGTATATTTTAAAAATAATAATGATACAGGAACATATTCTTTGTGTAAGTATTACAAAAGTGGCTACATACGGATAGTGAGATTTATAAGAACGTGTGCAGATAAATTGGCGCATCATTATTCTTGTCCCGTGTGATGGTGAGAGGAATATGTTTGTGCAAGAACCAATCTTGCTTGAACCTGAGTAGTCATTTTATGTCACAGTAATTTTAATTAATTATTAGTAGAGTAGCTAATGTTATCATCAATAATTTCATTACATAATTATATAATAATGATTAATAACTACATAATTATGGCGTCATAAGTTAAATTCACCTTTAGGTACTTTTCAAATTTTATACGGCCCGCTTCATCCTGAGGATTGTTTATCCGGCCCTCGGCAGAAAACAATTGCCCACCTCTGATCTAGATGGTGTTAGTCTGGCAGCCGGCAGTCCCGGCAATCGACAAAACCGGTAGCCCTTCACCTGGTTACTATGAAAACTGCCGGGTGTCCGGTAATATTGGGACAGTGGACGCTCGCCTTTACACATATAATTGAAAAACACCTGAATTTCACTTTCAAATTTTTAGTATATATTTTTCATAACGACTAACAATTTAATTAAAAAGAATCGAGGAATCAGAAATTTTTGAAATTGTCATTTTTCTATGAAATTTTATATTTTATTATATATTTAAATGATAAAAATGATGACACAACTTTACATAAGTATTTATATATTTTTTGAAGTCTACAGATATTTAATTTTCCTTTCGATGATATAATACATAATTTTACTGTAATACCGATAACTTAAGAGAACGTTTTACATGAAATTGGAGACAAGAGAAACATGTTTGCGAGATTTTATATATGTTCCTTGAATTAACAATTTCAAATTTTAAATTAATATATCCGAGTATATATATATATATATATTTTCTACTTTCATCGGTTATCAGAAATATAAGGTTACGATAAAATAGAAATAATTCCATAACTTCCTGTCATGTGGCCTTTTTCTATTCATCAATCTGTTAAAGTCTTCATCCGTTATGAAACATTCCACATCCGCTAAAATATATATGGAATATCTCTGTATATCTTCATTTGCAATTTTGACTTGAAATTGATATTCCATTTCCTTTTTTAGAAAAAATGGTTCTCTCAATTTTATAATCCCTTTGTTGTTGCATTTATCAGATATCTCTCCTAAATATTGATTATTTTTAATAATTCTTCCACCAATGCCTACTGATATTTCATTTTTATGTTCAAAAGAAATCGGCAGTTGAATTTCCGTCAAAAAACAGTCTTCCTCTACAAAAATTTGAGAATAGAATTTATGAGTAGGCATTAATCGTCTTTTTTTTTGATATCCTAAATTGCGGTGTAGGTTATATTTAAATAAGGTCTTATAAACGTCTCTAGTTCTCTTCAATTTACTTTTTACAAATTGTGCTTGGTAAACGTGCCTTCTTTTCATCTATAAAATGTAGTCGAATTTCTTGAATTTCTTCATTTGTTAAAATATCTAATGTAAAGACATTTTGCTCTAAATATTCGTTATCCATTACCAGAAAACGAATGAAAGAGATAAACGATTCTATAATGCATCTTATAGCTTTTGCTTCAATTTTCTGTGCTGGATCTGTTTTGGAGCTGGATGGCTGTTGAATTCTCTCTAGGCATTTTGTTTCACTCCATTTGTAAACATTTGAAAAAAGCTTTTCTTCTGGTAATGATTCGTATATCGGACGACGTAAATATAAGAGAATGACTGTTTCTTCGGAGTGAAAGAATTGTTCTGTAGAAAATATTTCTTCCCATTTACTCCATTTGTAAACATTTGAAAAAAGCTTTTCTTCTGGTAATGATTCGTATATCGGACGTCGTAAATATAAGAGAATGACTGGTTCTTCGCAGTGCAAGAATTGTTCTGTAGAAAATATTTCTTCCCATTCAGTATCGAATTTTTTCCAGCATTGATATTGAAATTGAATATCTTTGTGCAGACAGGCAGCATGATAAATACGACAAACATGTTCAGGATTTATGCGGTCGGAAATAAATTTTTTACACTGTTTCTCCATTTCTTGTAATTCGCAATCCTTAGCGAGATCGTTCAAGAGAAATGCGTCTTCAACTGAATTCAGATAATGAACTCCCGTTTGAACGAATCTACAATAAATGCATAAAAATAATAAACCTCAGAAGTAATGTACCATGTCTGATTTATGATTTTCAGAAACGAATTTTGAAATCAAAATTAATTGAATATTAGAAAATTTGATTTAAATACTTAACACACCTTATAAGGTTAATAACTGTTTGAGAAGGCAAAGGTAAATCTAGAGATATTTCTGTTGAATCGCTCTGTTGAATGAGTTTTATAAGAGCTGTTGGATAATTCGCAATAAGGTTTGATATTTTTGTCACGGTTTCAAATCCATCTTCACTTCTGAATTTAATCTGGTCTGATGAAGTATCAGTCATACTGATTCGAATGGTAATGAATCAATTTTATTCACAGTTTTAAAGAAAATTACAGATGGAAACTAAATATTATTGTAATGGAAATTAATTGTTGATTAAACCGTTGTATTCTTATATTTTGTTGATTATTACTGAAACGAAGCTGAAGATATATATATGCTTCTTTAAAAAAATTGACGTTATTCTGTTTCTTTGATTAATATTATTATTTAAGATTGAGATAATTAGAAAAGCGGTGGCCAACCTTTTTGAAAGCAAGTGCGCAACGAAAAAATTTTACAATGACGTGGGCGCATGACCTTTTTTAGGTAGGGTGGGTAGCAGATAGAATACAGAAATATATTAGCGTTACAATAATATAATAAAATCGTTATAGTTCATGGTACATAAATAATAAATAATAAGTAACAAAAATAACAATTTCACATATATAAAATTTATAAACATAAAAAAGTTATTATGTTCTTTAATAAGAAGGTTGATACTGTATATCTTCACATAATTTTTCAAAATCATGATGCTAATTTGATGCTGCTATTCTTAAGCAATCATTTGAATTTTCATCCATAAGATGGCATATAAAGTTATTTTTAATAAATTGTATTGAAGAAAACTTGGTTTCACTTAGATAAGTTGATCCAAAAAAGATTTTAGCTTCAGTGCACAATTTTTTAATATTAGATATTTATATGAATTAACAAATTTGTTTCATGGTACATAAATAATAAATAATAAGTAACAAAAATAACAATTTCACATATATAAAATTTATAAACATAAAAAAGTTATTATGTTCTTTAATAAGAAGGTTGATACTGTATATCTTCACATAATTTTTCAAAATCATGATGCTAATTTGATGCTGCTATTCTTAAGCAATCATTTGAATTTTCATCCATAAGATGGCATATAAAGTTATTTTTAATAAATTGTATTGAAGAAAACTTGGTTTCACTTAGATAAGTTGATCCAAAAAAGATTTTAGCTTCAGTGCACAATTTTTTAATATTAGATATTTATATGAATTAACAAATTTGTCAAAATGTCTTGTCCATGTTCATAGCTTTCAAAGCGACGTCATTTTGTGATTCTTCTTTATAATTGTAAAAAGTATCAAAGAGAGAATCGGCACCAACATGTAAAGCATTTTTAAATAATTCTCCATTTAATTTCTAATTCTATATTTTCTATATTTTTTGTATTAAATTTAATTCTGCAGTTAAAATAGTAATTTCAACGTTATTCATAGGATTTTGGAAAAAAATAAAATCAGTTTGAAATCGTCAAATTGACTAAATCTTTCATTAAAATCATTACTTAATTTAATTAGATAATTAACGTAAGTTCGGGAATCTAAATGATTTTATAAGAATATTTTTGACATTTGATGAAAATGCGCCAAAGATTTTTATGAAAATGTGAACTTTAAAAGATTAATTTACCTTTAAATGTTTTAATAGCACTTATCATAATTACCAAATTTTTATTTTCACCATTAGGTTCAAGATTTAGCTGATTTAATCTCTGAGAAATGTCAGTTAAAAAGCTAAATCTCCTAGCCAGTTAGGTTTTTCAAGAGTACTATAAATTTCCCCTTTTTGTTCAAGAAATGCTTTTATTTCAACAATCAAATTAAGAAAACGTTCTAATACTTTGCCTTTGCTAAGTCACCTCACTTCTGTATAAGTTAAAAATGTGGCCGTTTACTCGATCCTGCTTTAGACATGTTAACTAGAATACTTTTTTGTAGTTGTAAATAAGTATTTTTATCCAAAAATAACTTAATAAATTTGTGAATTATTGGAAACAACTATTCAACAGATAATACACACAATTCAGTCGTTAATATCAATTTTCAAGCATTATACCATTGCGTTGTTATCGTATGTACACATTTTAGCACGAATGCGAATTTTGCAAACCGAGTCTGCACGAGCTTTTTCCCACACAGCCTCAGCGGCAACTGCTGTCGGTAGATCAAAGGTTTCCGTGCTAAGTCTGGACATATTAAAAACATTTAGCCTACATTTTTTAGTTATTATTTAATTTTTTATAATTTTGTAAATTACAATTCTCGTTCAGTAGATAGAAACGCTATTTTAGTAGATTTGCGATAAACTGAAACTAATAAACAGATGGAAATAAAATTATTATTACTTATTTTAAAATTATTTTCATATGATTAAGAAAATTTAAAAAATGATATTTTTAAATTAATTTTTTGGAAATCTTACCGTGGTCGCATAACAGACCAACTGAGGGCGCACTTGCGCCCAGGGCAGCGAGGTTGGCCACCACTGAATTAGAATAATAAACATTGCTAAAAAGTATATGAAAAATGGAATTCACATAAATGTTGAAATTCACTGACAAATTGATGCAAAAATATTTTTTATATTTTTATCTGAAGAAATACGCTTGTGTAAACTTGAATTTTATAATTATTTACACTTTTTTCAATTAAACTTGATATTCTTATGTATGTTTATCAGTTATTCCATTTATTAGATTAACCGAACTTGGACCCACTTACTTCGGTTAATCGACCTCAATTATATAGTAGTTTTAATTGGAGATATTTATTTTTGCAACAAAACGAACCGTACTCGAGGGTATTATAATATAGAAAAAATAAAATAGAATAAATAAAATTATTTATGAAGTTTATGTATCTATTACGGTTTCAATAAACTTAAAAATATTAACGGCTTTAAACGAAAATAATAAAATTCTGCTTTGTTTATATATCAATTATTCGATTCGGAAATTAGTTTTCATTATAATAATATAAAAACAGGATAAAATAAAATGAATAAATGAAATTATATAATTCTAGCTCAAATGGATAATTATCAAAAATTATTAAAACCACAATAAATTATGATTTATATCTGATAAATATCTCAATAAATATATCCTCAATTTTAATAAATTTACATTATTATTATTTATTTATTTATTTAACGCTTTATTATTGCATAAACTATTAGCATAGGGGTTTTCCATGAAATAAAAAATAACTTATTACATTCTTAAAGATATTCAGAATAACATAATACATTATAAATTATTTTCACATATGTCAAATTAATGCATATCTGATTAAATATTTACATAAGTTTAATAACGATTTAGGCGATAAAAATCAATCATATAACATATGATTGAGATTCCTCTCCTTGAATAACAACAATCTTAAATTATTATTAGATTGACATTAATTCAAAATATGAATTTTAAGTTGTCTGAATATGATCCATGTCTTGTACAAATATTATTCTGCAAACTTATATAACATTGGTTTATTAATAACCTAAATGGATTTAAACTAATTTGATCAAAAGTAGTTTTCACTCTCCACCGGAGATTAAAACAAAAATAATTGTAATTATAATTAATTGGTATCGTGAAACATTCTCGGACAATGTATACTTTTCATCTGCTGATTTTAAATTTAAAATCAAATCATCCAGATATATCTTCATTTAATAACCAATTTATGTTAGAACAACTAAAGTGTATACTTTTTTCTTTTAAATAAAAATTATTTTCGAAAACCAAATTTTAATTTCTTAGAAAAATTTGTATGATGATCATCACTCAATTTCAATAAATAAACCCTAGGCAAATAATCTAGTTCTTTAGATATGAGTTTTTGAATAAATTTTAAGATTGATTTAACCCAATAAACATCTGAATTCCATATTCAGAATAACATAATACATTATAAATTATTTTCACATATGTCAAATTAATGCATATTTACATAAGTTTAATAACGATTTAGGCAATAAAGTCAGATAACAAACATTGTCCTGGAACGGATTATGTTTGTTAACCGATCACCCACTGTATAGCAAGACCCCATTTAACATGAGGATATGTTCCAATAAAATCAAGCACTAAATGAAACAACGTTAAACAAGGTCATCTTAACATGTAAATAATGGAGACAGCTGAAATAGGAGAATGAATTAAAAAAAATATATGTATTATTTTTTATTTTATTTTGTAACATGTATTACATTAATTATAGACATTTTTTATTGCTAATATCGATTTATATTCATAAATCATTCCTGAAAATCAAGAATATTTGAATAAA
>AYEL01091785.1:0-19180 GCA_000484575.1 Olivierus martensii | reverse complement strand
AACAACTATCGTTAGAATTAGTATATTTTATGTGCGGCCTGAGACAATTTTTTTCTTCGAATGCAGCCCAAGGAAGCCAAAAGGTTGGACACCCCGATGATTGAGTGATAAATGAAATCGTTACATCATCAACATATAAAAGATTTTTATTAATTTTTAGGATTTAATTTTTAATCATAGTGATGTAAATTATTGTATTTAACAATTTGTATACCATGACGTCACAATTTGCACGGCTCCCTCTCTCCCCAACGTCATTTTTCATCACAAATCTCCTACACCCTTCCTCCCCTAACAGCGTGACGTAGTTTATGGACAGACCCTATCAACCTTGTCTATGTTGCTTTTTGCCTCAGATCTTCTAAAATCTCAGCATAAGGAGCAAATGTGCAGGAAGTTAGGCATCTAAATTTGAGACTGCATTCAAACATAGGGTCAGATTCTTCTGTGGGACTTCTGGACAATATGAACAGACTTTTGGTGTGCGGTCTGTGAAATGAGCAAGGATAGGTAATGAAACATTCTGACAGAATGACACACAGATTACGTTTAGTAACAAACAACATCCTTTATTAGAGAGAGAGAGGGTTTACATTGGTGACAGAATCTTTGCCGCTCATCAGGAATCCATGAGTAAGTACAAAAGCACAAGATAAATAAATAATAGAGTGCATAATAAAATAAAAATAGGACAGGTCCAACTTAACTTCCTCACACTTCTGCTGCTGTCATAGACATCAGAGAAAAAGTCACAAATGGACTATTGCATAGATATGGCTGGAGAGTAATTTGAAAGATAAATACTGAAATTATTGTATTTAAAATAAACAATTTTAAAAATATTTTTCATTTGTTTCCAGTCACATTTTCCATATTGTTTCATTCAATATTAAAATGATCATCATAATCATCATAAATATAAATTTAAACAATAATTTGCATAACACACACATACAACCAATAGCATTTTCATTAGTCATATCAGTACACAATATTTTTAAATCATCTTTTAAATCAATAGTAACAACAATACATACTTGGCACTTGAAAATGAACACTGAGAAAAAACAATAATTCTCATTTCATTTTTCCCAGAAATGATCTGATGATACTACTACTTACATATTTACCAGCTGTGCAAACTTCTTTTTTACCATCAATAATTGACAACTTAGAAAAACCATCAATAACAAAGAGTAACAGATGAAGTTAAAACCATAAATGAATAAAAAACTATAAACAATCATTGGAATTTTTTAAATATATTATAATGGCTGCTTTAGTGTAAGTGATTGTATAGCATATTTCTAGACATTTTTTTGAAAAAATTTGATGTTATGCATTAGTATTTATGGACATATCTACAAAAATTTTAAATAATTTTTTTGAAATAATTTACAACTTAAAAAAAATAAAATGATTTCTTAAAGTTCCCTTCTGCAAGAAAAAAGATAATATGAGAGCATATTTGTGTCAATGCAAAATATTTTTTTTATAAAAATCATTTAAAACTTATTATTATGCTTTAAATATTCTAAACAATAAAAAATATTATTATTTTGTAGATATATTTTTAAATCAACATATACAAATAATAATGTTTTTAGCTTTCTATGTCTCTCTTTATACACAACTAAGGACAAAAATGTTACAGCATGATATGTTAGTAGTGATTAATAAATGTATTTTACCTATTAACTCTGTTCATTTTTTATTGTTTTGTAATCTTTAAAAGGTTAATTACATTATAAAAAAGCAATGTAAAATGTTGAAGTAATTATCATTTTATATATTATTAGTATTTCTATTAATTTGTTTTAACTTTACAAAGTTTTCAAATTTGTTTTATAAAATATAAATGCATATTTAGTATGTCTCATAAATACATTTTATGAAAACATATAATATACAAAATTAAATTAATTTGTGTAGTTTTCAATATAATTTGCCAAAACCAGAATTAATTTTACTTGTTTAGATATCAATAAATTGTATCGATCGATTCAAAATAAAAAATACAGATTTAACAGGAAGATTACTCCTGCAAATTGCTTTAAGCTCTGATTACACTACAGTACTTGACATTCTTTTATTGCTGCCAAAATATTTCGTGTTTGATGTTCATTTTAATAAATCTGTGGTTTTGTTAAGGAATATCGAACGATTAATCTAATCAATTTCAAGAAAACATTTTAATTTAAATAAATAAACTTAATTCATATAATAAGGTAAAAAGTTATCAAGCAGAGAATGGACTCTACTACTCGTATTCACATTTTTGTTTATATAAAAGTACAGATCGCTATTGATTTTATTTTAATTAATATATGTCTTAACTTACCGCTATCACCAATTATTAACAATTTAAAGAGATGATCATATTCTCTTGCCATTTTTTTTTCTGATATAAATAAGAAATATAATGAGGAAAGAAGGAAGGGGCGTCAAGAGATGATTTAAAAATTGTTACTAGAGGCGCTCTTTCAATCTTCGTTTGTTATCTTAATTTCAAATAAAATAACAAGATTGCCTCCTTGTGAAACGACTATTATTTGAAGTTTGTATCGGAGGTGGAGGTAGAAGAATTTAAATAGTATTTAAGATTTTTTTCTTTGTGAATAATTGTTTGTTGAGATTTGAGTTAGATTAAACAAGTTTTGTTGATTAATTGATTGTTGCTTTATTATAGTTTCAATAAAGCATTTATTAACATTTTGTAAGTGTTTTTGAGTCTAATAAATTTATATTTTCTTATTATCTAACTTTTTTGAGTATTCTCTTCAATTTATTAGTGTAAGTTCTAACATCGTTTTTTGTTCCTTTTACTGCTAACACTTAATCGGTACTTTCAGTGTAAGTTCCGATATTTAGTTTCGTTTCATCAGTTAGACATTACGTTGTTGTTAGATTGTTTTATAATTACTTAGTTAAGTTCTAACTTAATACTAGAACTTTAGTGTTTTAGATTGTTTTGAAGTTAATTATATTTAAGTTAGAGTTTAGAAAAAAACCTGAGCTCAGGCCGAACTCTGGATTGCAGAGTCATTAGAACGAAAAAGACCTGAGCTCAGGCCGAACTCTGGATTGCAGAGTCGCTAGACCCTTGTTAGATTGTTTTTGAAATTAATTTAGTATTAAGTTAGAACTTAGTACTGAGCTCAGGCAGAACTCTGGAATTTGCAGAGTCGCTAGCTGAAAGACCTGAGCTCAGGCCGAACTCTGGATTGCAGAGTCGTTAGAACCGTCCCGTGGGTAAACTGGGATTACCTACGGTTGTGAGGAAGTTAACTTGGATTGAGCGAGGCCGAACTCTGGAATTTGTAGAGTGTCGCTAGCCGTTAGGTTTAACTTATAATTGGAATTATTGCATTCGTTCTAAACCGCGATTTTGCAACGTGACTTTGTGCACATATTTTGATGAGCAAAGATTCTGTTTTTGCCAGATGTTTTCAGCATTGAGCCCGGAATAGATTTTATTAAAAAAATTATTCAAATTTCGATAAGGAATTGTTATTAGAATTAATAGAAAAATACAAAACTATATTAGAAAATAAATGCAATAACCAATTGTCAAAAACAAGAAGCATGGAAGAACAGGTGACAGATAATTGTTTTTTTCCCTATTACAGCTGAGTTCATTGTGAAATTTCTCAGCTAGTGAACAAACCACATCTTTATGCATACAATACCAATTGTGGAACTGATATCTATTCAGTACATCAATATCATTATTTTTTGTTAAATATATTTCTTGAAATTGTATTTTTTATTTTTTTTTTTTCTGAAAAAAAAAAAATTCTTTTAACTCTTGTTAAAGCAAGTAATCTTCGTACAAATCATAGTCATCCATCTTGTTTTCTGAATTGGCTGATTATGCACATGCGTTGACTCTTTCTTCAAGAGAGAATCCACCGATAAGAATGAGTTAAATAACCACTCAGTTAACTCTCAAAATTTGTTGTTGTGAATATGAAAAATGGGGATGATCTTGGATCTGAGTATTAATCCACTGTGGTGAATACGGCTGTTAGTGACTGAATCATTTTGATTGAATCACTCATTAACAACTCATTACTAGTATTAAATACTGAAGTGGATATGAAAAATGATAGATTGAAAAGTAGATAGCTATTAAGGCTTATTATATAAAGTGATTAAATAAAAGTGTCTATTTATTTAACTAACTGAAGAAATATTATTTTGTTTTTGTAGCCTGACAACATTATTAAAATCATAGGTGAAAAACTTCAACCTGGATTTCTCACAAATATTGATGATTTTACTGCCTCTTTGTCCAAAGAATCTAATTTTAAGCCTTATGGAGAATTACTCCATTCTTTTGAATTTGAAAAAGGTAAGGTTATTAGATTATAATAATTGCTGCTGTGAATAATAATTTCAGAATTTGATTAAATTATAAAATATGTTTCATTTTAGATACCTCTACAAAAAACTGTTATGAAATTTATAAGACTGGTATTGAGTTAGCTGGATTCAGAGAATATCATGAACGGATGCAAACATTTCTTTTATGGTTTGTTGATGCTGCATCTTATATTGATGTTGATGATGATAAATGGGACTTTTTTGTGATGTATGTATATAGTTACCAAAAATATTTATTTGTTTGTTTTACAATAAATGATTAAGACAGGAGTTACTTTTATTCTATTATAGAGTAAACATCGAAAACTGCCTTAATTATATTTATATTTAATAGCATTCATTAATAATAATCTCAATGCATTCAGTATTTATTGTATATGTGTGTAGCCACAAATAATATCAAGAAACATTATTGAGTAACTAATATATAAGCCTGTCTATGACAGGGATAATGAGCATATCTCTAAGCGATACAAATATTTATAGCAGAATGATCATGGTAACTTTTTTCTCAACAAATGACATTGTTTTTCAATCTGTTGATTACTAAGTAGATGAATTTATGCCCTACCATAGGCAACTTACATCAAAGAATGGAAGATTCGGAATAGCATTTGACAGAATGGGATCAGATCCAGTATTTTCCATTGAATGAGACCCAGATTCAAGCTCATATCCTCTGGATGCAAAGCCTTAGTATTTCTAGTCAGTCAGTCAGATCAACAATATAAAAATGTTGGACTAATTTAGTTCACCATTTTAAATTAAAATATCTATCGAATTTCAGGCCACCATATTGGATCTGCCATTTTGAATTAAAAAAACTCTCATTTGATTCATTTTTCTATTTTGGTTTTCATCAAAATAGAACTAACATTAAAAATTATCAAATTTGAGGTTTCCACTTTTGTGATCTCCCTTTTAAGTATAAATTTTTTCAACCAGTATTTGAAGGGATATTTTTCTCAGAATGAAACACTTAAATGGTAGAGAAATAATGATTTTTAAGCCATAAAATAAACATTGGAAATTTAGTGTCTTCCTTTTCTCCTCTTTGGGATGAATTTCAGGTTACCATATTTTCCTTGAACTAGTTCACTGGTCCCTCCTATAATAGGGATAGTGAACCTATGGCACCCATGCTCAAAGTAGCATACTGGAAAATTTTTAAAAAATGCAAAACATGGAACTGTTATTGCTTTTAATTAAATTAACATTTAGATTGTACACAATGGAAAGAGTAGTTTTGGTAAAAATTTAGCCAATTTTGGCACATACCTTTAAAAAATTTGCCACTAAGATCTATAACATCTCCAAATTTCAGCTTTTTAGGTTATAGGGAAGCACTCAAATTTTTGAGGAGACACACACACACACATAGTTTTGGTAAAAATTTAGCCAATTTTGGCACATACCTTTAAAAAATTTGCCACTAAGTTCTATAACATCTCCAAATTTCAGCTTATTAGGTTATAGGGAAGCACTCAAATTTTTGAGGAGACACACACACATATACATGGTCTTGTAAGCCTTTTGTGTGTGCAGATAATTGTTACATGCTTATCGATTTGAATGTTACCTTATTGCTGCTTCTAGTTTCAATCATTTATTGTTATTTTAAAATGATTTACTTTTATGCTATGAATACTCAATCTAATCTGGTTTATTTTAAAGGTGAGATTAATATTTTCAGGTATGAAAAGAAAATAATAGATGAAAAATCTATTTATTGGTTTGTAGGTTATACTACTGTCTATAGATATTATGCATATCCTAATAAAACCAGACCAAGAATAAGGTAAATATTTTAAATTATATTTAAAAATGTTAACGTATTATTTTCAAAATTTAAAAATTCAATTTCAGTCAGATGATGATTCTTCCTCCTTTCCAAAAGAAGAGTCTAGGAGCTGAATTATTACAAACTATTTATAATTTTTACATACAAGATGTCTTGGTGTTCGACATTACAGGTGAGAAAATTCATTAGCAATATTAGGACAATAGTTCAATTTATGCTTATTTTAACAATATCATTTTTTCTATTAGTGGAAGACCCATCTGATAATTTTACCAGATTGAGAGATTTTGTAGATGCTAAAAATTGCTTAAAACTTTTGAGTTATAGAAGAGAGAATTTACAGAAAGGATTTAGTGATGATATGCGACAGGAAGCACTGGATAAACTAAAATTAACAAAAGTAATTTAATTATTATTTATTTTATTCAATTTACATGTTCTCATAAATTTCATATGGTTTTTGGTATATTTTGTAGAAACAAGCAAGAAGAATATATGAGATTCTTCGACTTCATATAACAAACACAGATAATGAACAAGAATATAAAGCATATAGATTAGAGGTTAAGAAAAGACTGAATTCTCCTTATCAGGTAATAAAATTATTATACAGGATTCCTCACTTAATGATTTCCCTGTTTAACGACTGCTCGAACTTACGACTTTTTTTTTAACGGAAAATTTGGTTTTCGTCCATATGCATCGCTTACAACTTCTATTGCATGTAATTCCCTGCAATCGTAGTTCTAAAAATCTGATAGAGAAAAATATTTTGTGCATAATTAATTAAATATATAATAAATGTCTTTACAATCATGAGAATTTAAGCAAGTAACTTGTTCTAAATATATATCAACAAGTTACTTGCTTACTGACCAATTTGTTCTACAACCAAGTCGTGAGAATGGAACTCAGTCGTTAAGTGAGGAGTACCTATACTTAAATATAATTTAAATTACTGATTTTATTTCTGATGATTATGATAATTTAGCGGCAAAAGTCAGATTTAGCAAAACTTCAAAAAACGTTGAATGCCAGTGAATTTAATGCTACTCTTCAGTGCACCAGTAGAGAACAGCGGATTGAACAGTTGGAACATCAATATAGAGAATTAGAGGCAGAATACAGACACATTTTAGAGAGGTTAGCAGTTTCAAATTTGGCCAACTAAGGAACATATTGTTACTCAACTGTACATAAATCATTAATTATAAAGTGTATATAATTAGTTATTATAGTTTAATATTAAATCATTTATTTCTTGCAAATTGGAATTTTTTTTTTATATAATCCAAACACAGTTTCATTGTAATAGTTAGTTATTAATGAAATTAAATATATTTTGTTAAAATATTTAAATATGTAAAGTAATTTTGATAAAATTATTTTTTAATGAAAAAATATCTACACTTTTCATATTTAAATGCAAGCATAAAAGCATACAAGCATACTTGTCTAGTCACATTTTGTATTTTTGTAAGAAAAGTAAAAATTCTGAATAGGATTACTAGTTCTCAACTAATAACCACTCATATTTAGATTCACTAGTGATGTCATGTTTCAAAATGTGAATGGATATTGATACAGTCGATTCTCATTATTCACAGATTCCGTAATCGCCTATTCGTTTATTCGCGAAAATTTTTTGTGACACAAAATCGGTTTTTGCGGAGCTCTCACACTTATTTGCGGACTCCTGCTGAGTGGCAAAAATACTGGCACCAATACCAATACTTTCTCTTGTTACCAAATATAATTTATGTTGTTCTGCCGGAAAAGTCTCATTACCTATCCATGCTCACTCCACAAATCGCAGGTAGACCAAAAATCTGTTCATATCGTCCTTAGGTCCCACAGAAGAATGTGACCCTATACTTGAATGAAGCCTCAAATTTAGGTGTCTAACTTCCTGTGAATTTGCTCCTTACGCCAAGATTTTAGAAGATTGAGGCAAAAAGCGATGCAGACAAGGATGACATTTTTCAGTACAGTTCAGAAAGACAATGTGTCAATTGCCACATCAAACATCCTACAATATTAGGTATCTAACTTCCTGTGAATTTGCTCCTTACGCCAAGATTTTAGAAGATTGAGGCAGAAGGCGATGCAAACAAGGATGACATTTTTCAGTACAGTTCAGAAAGACAATGTGTCAAACATCCTACAACATCATACAACTACCCATCAAAAATAAGATTTTGTTTTAAAAAATTAAATAAAGATTACTGCAATTATAATACTGTAATACACATTAAATAAGGAGTCTTTAAACTGAAAAAACACACAAACCAAGGATGAAAATGTTGGGAAGAAAGGTTTGCAGGAACCTAACTCTGTTTCTCATAGGCACAATGGTTCAGTATTCGCAAAAAAATTTACAGAACGTAACTACCGCGAATAACAAGAATCGACTGTATATGTATATTCACGATTTTTTTGTTATTAAAAATATGTTTTTGAAAAATGTGAAAAATCACTGCAAAATTTATTAGAAATTTTTCATGATCACAATGCAATACTTTCTGGTACAGGTTTAAGTTTTAAGTTTAAGCAGTTGTGTAGTGTTTAATACGCAATACTTTCCTTATGTCATAGATCATGGGAAAGTTAAATGACACATAAATGAAACCGGATCTAGCAGGACTGAATTAAGACACTTTAGGGCTTGTAGGCACAAAAATTTTTTTAAATTGTAAAATGGTTCAATAATTTTAATCTGATTTTAAGGCCCCCTATTATCGGGAACCCCTAGACACGTGCCTAGTAGATAATCCGGCTATAGGATATACTATATAATAAAAATGTTAAGATGAAAAATTATATAATTGGCCTACTCTATATTTTCTCTTTGACCGGCAACAATATATATATATTCATAAATATCTATTATATTATACGTATTAAGATTTAGAATACATATAAAAAATCCAGTTTGAAATAAAATTTTAATAATTTGATGTAACTAAAAATAATTCAATTTATGGGCAGGGTAAGATAGTATTAATAAAATTACTTCAAAGATATAAGGTTTATTGAACAAAATTATACAAGAAATACGTGAAGATTGTGTTTGTTCAGTCGTGTTGACATATCAGGTGTAGCACCATATGTCGATCAATCATATGGATAACTATCCAAAAATTGTTTTGTCTACCCTTTGCCGGGCTGGACTGAAGTTTTTATGCACGAGTTTGATTCCTCCACAAATTATTACTAAAGTCTGATTATTAATCTTTTGGAGTTGCAGAACACCAAAATCAATAATAATTAAATCAATGCAATACAGTATTAAAATTAACAATAAAAATACGTACACAGCTCATATTTTATATGAATTTATGTAACCTGGAAATTTTAATTTCGGGAACACTTGTGACACATTCACGGAACACTGGTTAAGAATCACTAGCTTAGGCAAATTTTAGGATAGATTTTACAGAAAGGTTCTACATCTAACTCTGAACTGCCTCTTTCAACCCTAGAATGACCCATCAAAATTTTTGATTAGACTGTGAGTGGTTCTTTTTTTAACAACAAATAACATCACTTCCCTATATATTGATTATTAAGTGCGAGGTGTAAATAGGCCCTGCCACAATTATTTATCTACTAATATATGGGAGTGTCGGCCTAACTGTAGAGGACGAGGATCGGGATGCAAGAACAAATTTTCTAAGGAATGCTACCTAAAATGGTACACAGGTTCCTCTGGATGGAAGCTTGAAAAACTTTCACATGGCAATTTAGGCGAATCGTGGACTTTTAAATGGCCAATATTAAAAATATCTCTTGTAAAATTCCGAAGAAAAGTAAAAACTAATTATTATATAGGACATATGAAAGAATGATCGTTAATTAATATACAGTTCTGAATAAAGGAGAAAACTTGGAGTTAAATATTGCATTATTGAATTAGTATATTCTATTTCAAAAATATATGAGTCGAAAGAATATGCCACATTGGTACAAATGATATATTATTTTCATAAATGTGTAGGCACTGAGTATCCTCAAATTATTGATGTAAATGAATGGCAATTGATAAGTATTATCAGCCAGATATGGCCGCGTGGAAATGCTTTGATTTTCCATTCCAGAAGTACCTGATTCAATTCTTGTGTTCCATCGTTGGAAATAATGAGTCTGGACCGCCGTCAATCCCATCCTCTGCAATCTGGCTGACTGCTCCATATGGGTGGACAGTTTGTGGTAATTGTTATAGCCTTGCCACTTAGTAATCACCAATGATTGGAAAACGGCATCTGTTACCAAAAAAAGAGAAGTACTTACAATTATCTATTGATTTTTGCTTGGAAACCAATCAGGTAACTGCCAGCAACATGACTTTCAAGAGTTTTTTTTTATTTGATATCAAATTGGGAAGGATATACATAGTTATATGTTGTCAATTACATTAATCTTATGGATATTGGAATGCTACTATTAAGACTGTTTTTAATTTGAATTTTGGCAGTTCAATGGATATTGAAACCCAAGTCCTCTTGAGTGGCACACCAACACGTTACTATGTGGCCATCTGGTTGCCTGAGCACTATTTTTCAGTAACATAGTAAAATAATCTAAAAATATTTGGATGGAGTGCTCCAAAAATTTTCTTTATATTCCGAATTAGTCAAATATCAGCCGCATAAGTATTTTTATAAATTAAAAATTTTTTAGATTGGTTTTCCGACTTTACGTACTTATATATGCTATCCAACTACTAATATAGTTTCAGTAAAAAAAAGAAATCTTTTGACAATATTCAACTTTTTTAGATCTCTAGCTTGGAAAGCTTGCAATATGCTTATAACTTTAAATTTGGCTCTTTTTCCATTTTGACTTTTTAAATAATTATTTTATTTAATCTATATTATTTTATCATTAATCAATGTAAAAGAACAGAGGAATCAGTCGGATTGGTTGCGTGGAAACGCTTAAGCTTTCCATTCTGGTGGACTGGGTTCGAATCTCGGGTCCCCTTGAAAATATTTATCACAAGGTCTGGGCCCGCCAGTTGATCCCCGTCCGCAAAATCCATCTGACCCCTATTGCAGGAGTGGAAGCTTATAGGATTTATTTCGCTTTGTCACTTAGCATTTTTAGAGAATGTGAAGTCAAGTCATCTGTTGACAAAGAAAAAACGGCCAGAGAATAAGATTAGTTAAATTATTATATCGCACAAGGATTTATTTTATCTGGAGGCAGCCATTTGTAGAGCTTATCACAGACTGACCAACACCCATGATTGCATCAGCTGGAAGGTTGAAGAAGGTAGATCAATCAAACTACTATAATAAACCTATATAGTATTCTAGTTTAAATATTTATAATTTTAAAGCAGTTGTTACCATCTTGGAGACCTGATTCAATTCCGGGTCCCTTAACTCAGGTTTTTCGAGATGGATCCGAGCCAGGTCCAGTGGTGAATCCAATCCTTCATCCTTCCAATTGCACCCTTTATGGGTGTTTGCAAGTCTTTGGTGGGCTGTAAACAGTGACGTAACCAGCTTTTTTCCTGAGTAGGCCACACCGATGTGAGAGAATATTCTCCTGTATGTGCTTTATTAAATCGTATTTACGTAACAGAATGCTTGATGATGGATTAAGCAATTTAGCAATCATGTTCATTGAGAGAAAAATTGCAAATGCTCTCGACTTGGACAAAGTAATCAATCATTTTGCACCATTAAGTAAAAATCACTGTATAATTTTGTATTGAGCTTATATCAAACAAATACTTATATTTACCAGTATTTTGAAACTTTATTTATTCTTTCCAGCTAATCGCATTAATTAAGTACTGCATAAAATGTGCAAAGGACGTGTTTTTTTTGCAGCTTGTAAATAAAGATTTTTATTGCAATTAGTGTGAAATTATGTGGGCTTAAATTATACTTGTGGTTTTTTATTTTCATTTTTACGGAATACAAGGTATCTTGGATTATGAGGTGTTTAATGTATTTGGTTGTAAATTTTCATTTTTACAAAACTCAAGACATTTTGGGTTATGTGGATTTGAACTCTTACTGTTTTCAATTTTACGTTTCGGATTATATATTCAGGGTGAGCCAGCACATGGGCCACGGCCCACTTGTAGTTACGTCCCTGGCTGTAAAAGCGGCAGCTGCCAAATACATACAGTACTATATATTGTATAATTCGCAGTACAATTTAAATCAATCGAAATATTTAGTGTTTAAAAAAATCCATAATTAAATCAGAATAATAGATATTTTTAAGTAGATATACAGCTTAGAGAACTTTAAGACTCTTAAGAAATAATTTGTAAATCTATAAATCATAAATTGCAGGCAATATTTTCATATTTTAACTTTTTGGCATAGTATGTTATTGCCCCAAATCAAATATATATTTTTACAAAATTGATTCTTTTAGAATTGATTTTATTTTTCCTTTTCTCAGCAATAATTTTCTCATTAGTATTAAAAATTCTAAAAACTACGATTTTGCGATAATTACAGGTTGACATTCAAAAATCCGGCAACTGAAAATCCGGATTATTCAGTATTCCGGCATGAATTTCAAGAGCGTATTCATGGTAATAGAGAGGGAAGTAATACAACTTGGCCAAAGTGAAATCTTATAGCCAGAAATTCAAATAATTTTATAGATCTAAACAAAAAAAAACTGAAAATAAAAATACTTTAAAGCTTTATATTTATATATTTATTATGGCAATATTTCCCAATTTTAGAATATTTAAGGAAAATTAAATAATTTAAATGCAAAATTTATCTGCAAAAGTTTCCGTTTGGAAATGGCACTGCACTCAGTAAGGTGGCTTCTTTTATTGTTGTCTGTGTATTGGACTATTGGTTTATTTATATCCTCAATAGGAAAGAGGTTTTTCAAAAATAAGATTATGACGAAGATTTGTTTTGTACCTGGATGTAAGTCAGGTTATAGAAGTCAGAGAAAGATTGGTGAAGCTAAACGTCATTTTTTTCGTCCTCCCTCAGATTCTAATCGTATCTCTAAATCAAAGGTATGAATCTTAAGATGAATAGCAACTCCACTATAATATCCACAAGAAAAATGTCAAAATTAACTGGATAAATAGATATTCATTTTGTAAATTAGTCTTAAAATTTTAAACTGTTGTTATTTTATAAATATATTTAAAATAAGCACATTTAAGCAAAAATTAGAATAGATTTATATAATTGAAAATATGCAAAATATTTATATAATTAGTAATTATGTAAATGATATTATTGTAAAGTTTATCTTTTTACATAATAGAATATCTTGTAATATCTAAATAATATAGTCTAATATATTTGGAACAAATAATAAAAATTTTTTATAATTAACAAAAATTGTTTCATTAAAAAATATTTTTGCACTATTTTTTTCAGTTCTGTAGAATAATATATTACATTTACTTTTAATTAAACAATATTAGTTTAATCTGTGTCAAAAGTACATATAAAATTCTATTCATGTAACTTTAAAAATAAAAACAAATATACTTGTATTAATATTACTTATTAAGCAAATCGTTCTCTAATTTGTGTTTATACCGTATTTTTAAGTTCCATAACAAAATGGGCATTATAAATAAATGAAATTTAATTATGTAGATTATCCCTCTTTCTATTAGAAACAAATGATTACATACAAAACAAAACTCTGGAATGTATGTATAAAAAAATCATTTACAAATAGTAGAGAGAGTATAATAATACATGATGATTAAAAAAGAATAAATTAAAATTATAATGTGGCATCTTTAATTAGCCACTTAGTTTTTATAAACTTTACATCAAATTTATAATAGCAACCTTGAATAGCCACCTTAACTATGACAGTGCCATCTGGTGATATGATATTGGAAACAAAAGAGTTGTATTACTTCCCTATTACTATGGTATAATTTCAAATTTTCCTGCACTGTTGCGCCACTGTTTTCTGGAGCTGCCGTTGATGTTTTGATGTACACCATTCTCAGTTGTTCGGTGTTGCTTGCCATGCTAACACGTAGCTCTGCTCATTCCATCTTTAATATTTATTTGCTCTTGTTTAGCCCAATTATGGATTCAGCAAAGAAGAAATGAGGCATGAAACATAAACATCGCTGCGTTATCGATCGCAGAGAAAGTGGAAATACTAAAAAACTTAGTAACGGTGTATCCGTGCAAACCATTTGTGAAACGTACGACTGTAAATGTGGTAATTTTCTATTACATATATACAGCATATATAAACCTTCAATTATCCGGCATATTCAAAAATCCGCCACTCCTCAGGTCCCGAGGTTGCCGGATTTTTGAATGTCTACCTGTATTAATTTACTGTGTAACTAGTTTTCGTAAATTTTAAAAATATTTAGATTCCTAAAAAATCTTGTATTATTATTGTATATTTTACAAGTATATATAGCATGTCATTTTACTTTTGCTTTTTGAAAAATAATTACTGTATTTAAAAATATATTCAAATGTTTCAAAAAGAGATCACGAAAAATCTAGTTTACAGTAGTAGACTTGATCTGTCGATATGTGGACAGTAATAGCCAGTCTGTTACTATCGAATATCATAGATGAAGAGCAACGATGATGAAGAGAAGTAATTTCTTCAAAAATTCATTTCTGGGATATATAAAAAAAAATAATATAGCTTCTTTATATCCCAGAAATAAGTTTATATCTGTATCCTATTTGTGTCTGTTTATATATATTTTTATTGTCCACATATATTTATTTCTTTGTCTGGTTTTGCATCTATAAACAAAAGAATAACCACTACCACTTTTCTGATCCATAGAAGACCTTTCAAATAAATTTTCAAAGGCCTGGAATCCGGATTCGATGTCATGTCTTCTTAATGAAGTGTTTCCACTCAGCCAATCACTTCATTAAGAATAATTTACTAGCTACCACTAGGTATAATTTTTCCTGAGAGGTTTAACGAAGTTTTCAGCCAATGGATACTAAGCAAGAGCTTCCACTATTCATGAGCCACTCATATCCTCATGGGATCAAATTCAAGTGGAGGATAGAGTTCAATGAGCAGGGCCTAGACTTCTCTTGAAAAAACTTTCAGTCAATATGGAACCAGGAATTGAACCTTGATCCTTCAGGGGGAAGCACAGTATGCTTCCACTGTGGCCATCTGGCCGATCTAATAGATTAGTTTGAATTATGCTGCCAATCATAAGGGATATATCATGCGGCAGAAACTTTTATAGTCTCAGGAGGGTGGCTAAAACTGTGATGGAGTTAAGTTGAAAATTGAAGGATGGAGTTCAATGAGCAGGGCCGGATCCCCTCTTGAAAAACGAAGTGTGGACAAAATTGAATCTGTATTCTCTAAGATGGTAAGCGATGTTTTATGACGCAACTACCCAGCGGACTTCAAACAATAGAAAATAATAGCTTGGAAAGTGATGTCAAGTTGCAATGCGATGCTTGGCACTATCTTTATTTATTCCTATCACTGACAAAGATATGCTGGTCATTTGATAGTTCTTGTAACAGTCAATAATGAATTAAATTTTAAGATAAATTTAGACCATAAAATTATTGGAAAAAACAATCATTTTCAAATGAAATAGTACGGTTCTGTTTATAATTTAAAAAAAAAAAAAAAAGATATCTTATATAAAAAAAAAAAAAAAAAAAAAAAGATATCTTATATATAAATTATTGCAAAAGTATGTTTTTTAAATAAATAATTTATTCTATTATTCTAATAATTACATTTATTCCGGAAATAATATTCTAAACTAAAATAATTTTTCTATTTATACTATCCATATCCAAACTGACTTTGTTTATAGCTCCAGTCAATTTGAAAATATTGAAATCAAATAGCAGTTCATAGTATTCAAGTTGACTTTCAAGGCATGCAAAAAATAGATTGTCTACTTAAGGTATGATTCACGGTTTTTGAAAAGCCGTTAATCAAGTAAAGACCATTTCTCCTCATTCACGTTGTTCTTTTTTTTATCGTTATCAAAATTCTATATTCAGTCCAGTCTATGATTCCAGTTAATTGCTGAAAGGATTGCTCCTAATTGTCAGGTGGCCAGATCTGATAAACATATAATTTTCATGAACGATAGCAAAATTGAAGATTTTGGCCAGTCAATAACTGATTATAAATGGAAATGACCTTTACTTAATGAACTATCAATTAATGACCTCTCTAAAAACTGTGTTAATGAGTACCTTTATTTGAGACTTGAAAATATCTTTCCATTTTACTTGAATTCGAGCAAAATGAGACACACTAGCAAAATCTTTTCAATCTTGATACAAGCAAATCGGTTATAAGTAATTTGACTAATGTGAGCAAGGTTTGATGGACTTTTGTTTCCCCTCTTTAGATTCTTTGATTAGAAGAAAATTTGTATTATTTATAGGAATAAAATTAAATAGAATTAAAATTAAAATAATAGAATTAAAATTTTCTTTTAAATAGTTTCCATGATGGCCCTGAACTCTACAAATTATCCTCATTTTAATAGGTAATTAATACCTATAATTCTACTGTGAATAACTAAGGCTATTCATTTTGTTCAGACTTCTCATTAATTGCTAGTAAACATTGTTAAAATAGAAAAAAGTTAAGCCCTATTTCCATTTAGTAGTTATTCCTTTAAAGATTATAGATTTTTCTAGAGGGAAATCTCTTAATATACAGACTATACATATTATATGTAATCTAGAAATGATTTAGAATATACGGGAAAATGTGCATAAGATATAATAAAATGGCATTAGTATTTTCATATAACGGAGGTGAGTATCAGTGATCTCTTTATTCAGGGGATTCTGGAACAATCCTCATAGATATGGAGAGCCAACTCTATTTTGAAAGCATGATAATTAATAATTACTATATTTCCATAAATTTTTAATAAATCATCGACTATACTAAATATTCAATTCTTCAGTTTTCTCAACAGCTCAACTTTATATATAAAGTTAAAATTTTCTTTGGCGATTTTAACAGAAAAATTTAAGTATTGTATTGACTCAAACTTAAAAAATAAAAAGTTAATATGTGTAATAGTAGTAATAGGAATAATAATATTACATAAAGTTTAAAGTAGTAATAGGGTTTTAAACAACCCTAGCACTTGACCATCAGTATATGAAATAAGTTCCTGAAGCAGTTTGCATTGGTAAACTGTTTACTCAGCTAAAAAGAAACTAATTTTCCAAAATATGTCTTTTAAAAAACATTTTAACAACAAAACTTAAAAGTTGTATTACAAATGAAACAAAATCGTACAAAATTTTTATAAACAAAAGAAGCTATTAAACTTTTTCACCTTTTTTTTGATAATTTAAGTTTAAACATTCCAATTGGACTATCTTTAAAACATTGAAACACACTTCTTTTTGACAGCTATCAGAAAGTTTTTAATTACATTTGTATGGAAATTTTACAGGCAGATAAGATCGTACCAAGACTTGCGATTTTTAGAACAAGGACCGATTTAAGGCCATTCTTCCGAACTATAGACTAGAACTGCAAATAGTAAAGGAATACAGTCGATGCCAAGATGAAATTCGTCCATAACCGATTCATGACTGTGTCAAATACCTACATTTAACTGGTGAGACATTGGCCATTTAAATAAAAACACAAATATTTAAATCGAACACGTCTTTATAAAGGAAACACTAAATGGTGTACAGCGTAGCAATAACTGAAGCTAAGTGCAGTACAATCACATCTTTAAAAACACGTGTAAGTTACGGGTTTTAACATTAAACGACAGTGATACGAAATCTAGAGTCTCCAATCGACAGATCTATAACATCCGACCATCTGGCAACGGCCATAAATGTCTAATATATTTATGTGCAATAACCACAATATATACAAATATTTATAAAGCTGACGAGTCGGTTTAAAACTCTATAGTGTGTATGTAACCTGTGTAACACGCTACCTACCAAAAGCCACACTAACCAAACAGCCACGACACAAATGCAGAAAATTTCTGTACATTTTTTTTCTTGTTTTCTTTTAAATAGGCTGATATGCACTTTTGGATACTTTTACTACCCGTCTTTTAATTGGTCGATCAAATGGTGTGAAAAATAGCCCTTGTTTTAGGAATTATGCGAAATATTTTCGAATTGTTTTTCAACGAAAACAATGGTCATTATTTGTTTTGATGAACTGTAGGGGAATCGGATTGGTTTTCCACTAGACTGAATTTGGGAGGCCTGACTATGTTGGACTCACTGGCTTCTTTCAGCATCGACTTGTATTCCTCATCAGATAGAGGAAAGGTTCTCAGATCATAAGGCTTGATGATCTCAAAAGTTTCTATAGGCGAGAGCCAGGGTTCTGTGATGTCACTAGTTTCTTCATCGGCCACACTGTCTTTTGTCTCTTCTTCCAGTGACATATCACTGGAGCTGATAGTAGAAAAGACATCTGGAGAATAAGGAGTTGATAACATGTTATCACACCCCGAAAACAAGTCTTGGTCACCTTGGAGAGATTGTGGAGAGTTAGGTACTACATCGAAGCGAAGACTACGAGATCGGCCTCGGCCATATGTTCGGACACGAATGTAGCTCATAAACCATTTTTTCTCTTTTATCTCACATTTCTGATGCCGGATTGAAAATACTTCGTCCGAAAGATCTTCTATCTATGTATGAAACAAAAGATTTTCGTTAATGCCATGACCAATTTTGATAATTCTAAAAATAGTAAGATTTCAAACTAGAAATGAGTTTTTAGTACTAATCTAAATTTTAGAGCAACTGCTTAATCTTCTCATTTAGAAAGCAATAAAAAACTACAAGCACTATACTCCGTCTCACTCTCAACTGATAGTGACGTCACGCGATCTTCGGTTGTAACTATCCGCTTCAAAAATAAATCGCAGAATTATTTTCTTTACAATAGGTTTTAATTTCAAATCAAGTACGTAGTTTTTAATACTTTTTTATAGTTGTAAATAATTTCAGTAATGTACTGGTGACAATCACCGGA
>AYEL01091784.1:0-36190 GCA_000484575.1 Olivierus martensii | reverse complement strand
GTATCACGTGATTGCCAACTACGACGGAGAAGGTGGAAGTAAGTTAACTTTTAAACTAAAATATAATACATTAGCATATAGGAAAATAACGATAAATAATAGAGTGCATAATAAAATAAAAATAGGATAGGTCAAAGTTAACTTCCTCACAAGGCTAGTTAGAATTCTTGATAGCATATCTCCATGCTTTAGTAATAATATCTGCCTGTCGAATATTAATAACATTATCTGTCAAGCCTGCTTTTAAGATTTCTATTTTCTCTGAAATGAACAGCTCTCTAGGATCACGTGTTTTCTTGATAATTTTTGCTTCGTCCCATACAATTTCCAGGTCTTTTTCATACGCTCTTTGAGCTAAAGCTGTAGAAAGCTTCCCTTTTCTTATATCGTTTTTATGCTCTTGTAGTCTATCTGAAAAATTCCTCCCTGTAGCCCCTATGTAAACTTCGTCTCTATGGTCTTCTAAATTATTTATTGGTATTTTATATATACCGGAGTCAAGGGATGCTTTTCTTTTTTCTTTATCGTTTCTCAAAAGTTCAAAAACGGTGGCCGATCTTTTATAAGCGCATTTTATTGTTAAGTCTTTTTTAAAACTTTATTAATGTTTTGATAATTGTGGAGTCTATAGGGTAGCGAGACTGTCAATCACACCTGTTGGATCTTGCATTTCTCCGTCGTAATGGGCTTGATGTGGAGCTTGCTGTTCTTCTAACAACTTTTTCCTTTGCTCTATAAGTAAACTCTTCATAAATCTAAAGCCATATCCATGTTTAGCTCCACATAAATAAATTCTACGTATCTCTTCGTTCAGATAAACTTCTCTATTGCAATGGGTTAATGCACGTCTAAAATATGCTCGAAAATGCTGACTTTTTATAAGACCATGGATCTTCGGACCATCTAGGTATAAGAATGGGCGTAGTCGTTGGTTTAATAAACAGTTTTTGGACTTTAATGCTCTATTAATAATTTTAAGTTTAATGTGAAATCTAATATATATTTTTGTTGTCATCTAATGTATTTTGTAAGTTATTATATTTTCTTTTATTTAACGTTTTTAATTTCTTAAATATGTTTTACGATGTTCGAGAATTGTTTTAAAAGTTATTTGATTCTGTATTCGTTGTTTGTGACTGAGGAAGATATATGATTATATCGAAACAGTTTTTATTCCATTATATGGAATAAAAACTGTTTTATTCACTGCCTCTAGTGCTTGTAGTTTTTTATAGTTTTTAGTACTTCACAGTCTTTTATAATGATTATTTTTTAATTTATAAAATTTGACTGTTATTAAAATTATGGTGCTGGCAAATCTTAAATTAAATTGTTATATGATTATATTAGCACTTTTTGGCTCCAATCTTATAATATGTATTTTTGATTATCATCATTAAAATATTTTTATACTTACATTATCTTTTGAATTGTTGGACAATGATGTATTTTCATTCTTATTTTCAATGATTCGCCATCTAAATTATAAAATATTTCATAAAAACATTTTCCACATACTTATAATTTTAAAAATGTTTTAATTTTCTAAGAGTTACATCCACCTCAAGTTTAGAAAACAAAAATTCTATTAACTGCATATTGATATTTTTGATGTGAAAGTTTAATTTGACAATTATTTTATTTATTTATGTTTCAATGAATTAATATTTTTTGCCAATCTTTTTTATTTATATGCTATTTTTCACTTCACTGTAGTTGAGCTTTTTTATAAACAGAGAAGACAAGGATACTTACTTTGGTGTTAATATTTCTTTGTATTGAAGTTTCTCTACTCTTATGGCTGGTACTATACAGCAAGGAATGACTATGTTATTGATATCGAAAGCACTTTCTTTGCGCCTACGTCCAGAAAAATTAGGTACAACTGAAAAATTGTTAAAACTTATGTGAATACTTTTCCTTTTATTGCAAAATTTTTCAAAAATTAATAACTATGCCAAATTTGTTTCTTTGAATATATTATTGTTTAAATTTCTCTTTTAATATATAGAGGATGATGATCTTAATTCAAAACTATTAAATCAAAAATAATACAATAATTAGACAAAGTGAATATCTTCAGATAATATTTTCCATTTACTTTGGCTGATAAATTTAAAATTACTAATTAGTCAATAATAATTTTCCACCATTAACTGAAAGAACTGAATTGAATAAAATATGTTAAAAGATTACTTGATATTTTTATCTTTCAATATAAAATTTACTATAAATTTAAAAATCTTTCAAGACAAATAAAAATATTAATTAATAGCAATACCAATGAATGTGAATTGTATATATTATAATTCATATTCATTGATAACCAAATATACAACAAAAAATGTAGAGTTTGATTTACTGTTTATGTATTTAGCACATTTTAATCATTATTCAATAAAAATACAGCCATTTTAATTGCTTTCTCATTTGTTAGCATTATAATTGCTAATAATTTTTATTTTATCAATTCAAATACTCTGAAAAAGGTATGAAAACAAAATCCATACTTATTATAAAATAAAAAATATTTTACAAGTAGTTGGTGCCAAATGTTGCCTGGAAATTTATCAGCAGAATGATGACATCACTCTGATGGTAGATGTTAGTATATATTTGTGATATCATCTATTATTGTGCCATAATAGACCAATAGTTATTGACCCCAATGTCGTGCGTTGAGGGCCACAAAAAAATAACATCGAGGGCTGCATGCATATTTGTGATATCATCTATTATTGTGCCATAATAGACCAATAGTTATTGACCCCAATGTCATAGACCAAGGGGGCTATGACATTGTTATTGAAGTTGTGCATTGAGGGCCACAAAAAAATAACATCGAGGGCTGCATGCGGCCCTCGATGTTATTTTTTGTGGCCCAAACGCTCTTAACTAAAATGAAAATGAGAATAATATGTTATGAGATAATTATCGCTTCTTAGCTATGTCATATACTATGATACACTAGTTTGATTGTGAGGATTATTTGAAGTTTGTATCAGTGGTGGAGGTAGTAGATTTAAATAATATTTAAGGTTCTCTTTTTTGTGAATAATTGATTGTTGATATTTAAATTGGATTAAACAAGTTTTGTTGATTAATTTATTGTTGCTTTATTATAGTTTCAATAAAGCATTTATTAACACTTTTTGTAAGTGTTTTTGAAGTCTCATAAATTTATATTTTTTGTTATTTAACTTGTTTGAGAAATTATTCCAATTATTAGTATATAAGTTTCTAACATCATTTTGTTCGTCAGTTAGACATTACATTGTGTTAGCTTGTTTTACAGCTAATTATTTTTAAGTTACAGTTTAGAAGAAGACCTGAGCTCAGGCCGAACTCTGGATTGCAGAGTCGTTAGACCATTAGGAGTAGTTTGTAATTAATAACATTGACATTCATTCTAATCTGCGACTTTGCATGATGTTAATGAAATATAATTGCATGAGTTTTTCTCAACTGGTTTTATTGGATGTATACATATGGATGAAACTGATCTTTCAGATTGGTGACACCATCAGGTGACACAAACTAAATGTATTCCTGCAAAGACTACATAGTTTTGTGTGAAATTTCTTACCAAAAAAAACTAAAAGCCATAAATGAGAACCTGCATTTTTTTTGGATAAACAAATATAATGATCAAGTTCCAAACAATTCCTCTTTGAAGGATGTGTATAAAGAATGTGCCAACGGGCTTGTTAAAGATTTATTTGTTGTGTTGTTATTTAAAAAATGTAAGTAATAATGTATATTTGAATTTATAAAATTTTAATGGAAGCTTTTGTTTTTGTACAGAAAATGTGATTTTTAAAGATTGATAGCAAGGAATTGAATTTAAAAAATATGTATAATTATATATTTTTGTAATATGTTCATTTGATTATGCAATGTTTTTAATTAACCTATCTATATTTATGAATCCTTACTCCAAAATATAATTTAAAAAAATTTAAATGTGATGTGGCCCATGGCAGTCTTAAGGCCGCCACACACGGAGCAATTTATCGTGAGACTGATCACAACGACAGATTGTTTCTATCAGTCATCATCTGACAGTCCACACACACTGTGCAATCTATCTTCAGATCCGTCGTCAAACTGCCGAATCGTCGGACCGATTGTAGGACTCCACACACGGAACGATTTATCATCAGATCTATCGTTGAGACAAATCGTTCAGACTGGTCACCAGATTTACAAATTGTTCGACTGATTTTAAGGCAGCCACATGTGGAGCAATTTGTTGTCAAATCCGTCATCAGAGATCAAATCGTTCGACAGATCTGACCATGTATGGGTACAAGTGAAGCGATTTCTCGAATTGTCCAATCTGTTGTGGTCTTCTGGGATTCCCAACAACTTTCGGCGTCGTCGACAGATATTTTGCATGTGTTCACTATGGCAGCACAATTTTTTAAAAATGAATTCGCGTAGTGAAGTGATTATAAATAAACATATTAATTTATTGTTTAGAAATTAATTCATATTCTAAATATACATATGCTATATATTATATAAAATAAATTTATCAGTTTTAAATAATGAAATAAAATGGTATCTCAATTGAAAATTTTTGTTTTTGTGATTATTTACAGAATAGTAAAGTTAGTGGTCCGAGTTTGTTTCCGTTCCTTGATATAGTTCGATATCGAATACACTCCTCTACAGACTTTACAACATTACTTCAAATACACAAGTTTATTTACAACACAAAAAAGGGTGATAAAAAGCAGACAAAACAGTTCACGGGAGGGTAGAAGTGTGAGCACACAGGAGAGAAAAACCTTCCTGATCCACATGTCCACTTTCCATGTGATCTCCACTCTCTCTCTCTCTCTCTCTCTCTCTCTCTCTCTCCATCTCTCTCTACACGTCTGTCTTCGATGCTCACTACACCCTCACTGCCTGTGTCCCCTTGCTTTGTTTTTTTCTCTTTCCCACAATCCTGAATTGTAGGAAAGAGAAAAAACAAAGCAAGGGGACACAGGCAGTGAGGTTTGTTCTTATCACATGCTCTCCCCCTCTTGAGTTTGAATTAAAAAAAGGGAGACAAAGCGACCCCTCCCTAAATTGGTCTAATTACCACACCCTTACTGATTGATGCCGTTTACTTCCAGCAGCCTCCCACTGGGGAAGTCCAGATGTCCACAAAAGTATCTCGCACTCCATACTCACAACACATTCTCTGTAGTGATTGCTTGACGACGGATCTGGCGATAAATCGTTCCGTGTGTGGAGTCCTACAATCGGTCTGACGATTCAACAGTTTTACGACGGATCTGAGGATAAATCGCACCGTGTATGTGGATCGTCAGATGACGACAGATTGGAAACAATCCATCATTGCAACTAATATGACAACAAATCGCACCGTGTGGGGGAACATACAATCGGTCTGACGAACCTGAAATTTGGCGACCGATCTGACGAAAAATCACTCCGTGTGTGGCCTTTACAGGCTCATCAAATGGTCCTTGAATTAAAATGAGTCTGACATGCCTGTCATAGACAGATGATATTTTGAGATGTTATCGATGTTATGTCTTGATGATATCATGGCAGTGCAATATCATCATCATTGAGAGTCTGTGATCAATCCCAGAATTATTATCCCAACAATGACCATCTATATCTGATGATAGTATTACCTTATTTTCACTATCAGCACTTATGAGCAGACCAGTTGCTTCAATTATACCATAAAATTCTTTTACGTTTTTAAATGGAGAAGCGCTTTCAGCTTACTTGCCATCTTCAGCTCTTTAATATAATGTTCTTTTTTACACACAGTACGTTAATTCTGGAATCAAGGTTCATAATTCTATTCTTTTTTGTGGTTCAAATTTGGAAGTCATGACAACATATGACTTTGAAAAGTTATATCCATCAATAAACATCGCCCTTGCCTGCATATGTTTATATAGATTCTTCCTCAAAAACTTAAATAGTGACAACTTGAATGCAAAATTATACAGAGAATTGGCAAACATACTATGTTACAACTCGTATTTCAGATTCCAAAACAGATTTTACAAGCAAACTAAAGGTGTCCCGATTGGGAGTCCCCTCGCCGGAGTACTAGCAGAGCTCGTCCTAAGATCACTGGAAACTACGAGCTTACAAGCAATAATTAATGAAGCCACTTTGTACTTAAGATACATTAACAATATGTTCATCATATGGAAAAGTCAAGAGAAAGCACTACTCAGTAGAGGAGTTCACCCTCCCAAACTATGGGCTTAAGCTCGAATTAGAACAATGTAGCAAACAAAATGTACATTTCCTAGATATAGACATAGAAATAAACAGGGCTTCTTTCAAAACGCAGGTATATAGGAAACCAAATAGTGCGACATTAATAATACCGGAGTGGTCTAATGATAAATGGCATCATAAAAAGGCAGCCATAAGATCAATGATAAATAGAGCATACACGCATTGTAATCATCCTGAATCATTTGAAAGGGAAATGCATATAATAATAGATATAACCATAAAACACAGTTATAATGAAAGCTTGATAAATAGAATAGCAAAGGACTTAAAAAAGAAGAGAAATAACAACTTAAATATGAATAAAAGTAGAAATAATAACGTAGAAGATGAACTAACTAATGAACAAACGAATGGATACGAAGTAGTACCGCACCAATTGACAGGTTTTAAAAGTGTGAAGAATATCTTAAATAGAAATAATAAAAAGCCTGTGTATATAAAAGGCCACCAATCATCTTCGAATTATTAAGGAACGTTAAAGATGATTACACTCAGACTGAAAAAGCAGGAGTTTACAGCATCCCATTAGAGAACCTGGATGATAACACTGAAGAACTTTCTTTTAGGTTTCTGCAGGTTGCACCTATATAAAGACTATCTGAACACCAAAGAGACATAAAAAATGCGACCTTAAACACAGCCTTGGCCAAAAGAGTACAGTGATACCTCGGTTCACGAACAAATCGGCCGAACACCATTTGCGAACAAATTTTGCTTCGCTTTACGAACGATGCTTTCATTTGCGAACAAATTTTGCTTCGCTTTACGAACGATGCTTCGGTTCATGAACACACACGCACGGAGTGCATGGAGCGCACATGACTCGTGGCACACAAATCCTTGCGTACAGCCTCGCCTCCAGTTCGCCCAGCTCACATGGTACAGTAAAGTTTCAACAAGTGCCAGCTCATATGGGTACAGTAATGTTCCAACAAGTATTGATATTTTAGGTCAGCTCGTATGGGTACAGTAAAGTTCCAACAAGTGTTGATATTTTAGTTCTTTATTTAATTAAATTTATCCCTTATTATGGCTCCCAAAAAAGTTAAAAGTGCTAGTGAAGGTGGTGTTAAACAAGCTTTCTTCTAATATTACTGTTATATATTTATTTCCTTTCTGTATTATTTCCACACATAAAGCCATAACAAGTGAAAGTAGTGTTAAACAAGCTTTCTTCTAATATTACTGTTATGTGGTGGTGTTAAACATGCTTTCTTCTAATATTACTGTTATATTTATTTAATATTTCCACACATAAAGCCATAACATGTTAAAATTTTTTTCTAGGACAGAAATTTCCACACATAAAGCCATAACATGTCAAAAATTTTTTCTAGGACAAAAAACAGTATTTGGATTTACATTAATTGCAATGGGAAAAATTGATTCGGATTACGAACTTATCGGATCACGAACAGGGTCAAGGAACGGATTGTGTTCGTGAACCGAGGTATCATTGTATATGAAAAAAACATAAAAATTAAATGGGAGGAGAGCAAAGTTATAAAACAGGTTAATAATAAGCACAAACTATTCATAGCAGAAGAAATACAAATCTACAAAAATAAACTAACGCAACGATTATTAACGACAGGCAAATAAATAGCTTGGAAAAACACGGAGGTATGCATTGAACGAGAACACGCATTAGGACATAAAGCCCTTAATGAAGTATTTAAGGAATGTATAAACAGTAGAAAATAGATACTTCTTAATTATATTACGTTTATTTGTGTTTTTAATTTCATATATTTTGCTTAAAATTCCAGCGTTTAAAGGAAATCTTAAGAACGTGTGTAAAAAGAAACAACATCAAAGAATCTTTTAAATATTTGTATGTTCCAAATTTGAACCACAAAAAAGAATAGAATTATGAACTTTGATTCCAGAATTAACGTTCTCTGTGTAAAAACAAACATTATATTAAGAAGCTGAAGATGGCAAGTAAGCCGAAAGCGCTTCTCCATTTAAAAAAGTAAAAGAATTTTATGGTATGATTGAAGCAACTGGTCTGCTCATAAGTGCTGATAGTGAAAATTTAATAAGGTAATTGAATTCTGAATAGAGCAGTAAAAAAACGTAAGTAAGATGATAGTATTTTTGGATCATATGATCCATGCCAGAATTATTACCTTAAATCTTAATACAGTAGATTCCAAATTATTTGTAAATGGATTATCCAGGTTGAAAATTAACTCCAATTAGGGATTCATTTACAACCAGGATAATCTAATGACAAATAATAATAGATAATCTTCCAGCAACCCAAAAGTGATTCTTAATTATGAATTTTTTTTAGCTTGTTAAATATCACAGATTTGTTTCTTTATTATCTTAAATAATTGGCAATAAAAATTAGATTTAAATTAAAATTACAAATATTTCTTGCTGCAAATAAACAAATTTCTTGTTTTCTTTTTCAATAAATAACAGAATATTTGGTTATATATGTAAGCAATTTATTTATTTTTTAATATTAAATGCATAGTCCATAATTATGAATTTTTTAGTATTTTGTGGATTATCTGGAGAAATTTCTAATTAATTGAAGTAATTGAAAAAGTAATCTATTATAATATATTCCAATAAAACCTTCACTTTTAATGAAAATTCAATCGAGTCTGAAGAATTAAACATGTATTTTTGTTGCAATCCAAAAATACCTTAACTCTGAGAAAATATTTTTAGCAGGATCATAAGAAATCACTTTGAAAAATTTGATCCCAACAGATCAGTGTGATAATAGAAGAATATAGCAGAAAGTTGTGCAAAACATTCAATTATACAAGGGCGATTCAATAAGTAAGTTACAAATCATGACTAATAAGAAATGAATGGAGATAATGACATACAAACAACATTTATTTTTCAACATAATCTCCATACAAATTTAAGCACTTGTTCCACCATTTCACAAGTCCCTGGAACCTGTGGCGTAAAATTCTTTTGGTTGCTGTTGGAACCACGCGCGCACTGCTCTTTCAACTGTTTCATCGTCAGGAAAGCGTTCTCCCGAAAGATGATGTTTCAAAGGGCCAAACATGTGGAAATCACTCGGGGCGAGGTCTGGGCTGTAACGGGATGTTGGAGGACTTCCCACCTGAATGACCTCAGCGATACTGTGGTCTGATTGCACTATGAAGTCGGGCATTGTCATGCAGCAGCAACACCATTTATTGAGGAGGCCTGGTCGCTTCCGGCAAATGGCGGCATGAAGTTTCGTCAGAATCGTGCAGTACGAGGCAGACGTAACTGTGTGGCCACGTAGCTGGAATTCGGTGAGCCAGTACGTCTTGGCAATCCCAGAACACTGTCAACATGACTTTCCCGGCCGATGTTGCCACCTTAAACTTCTTGTGTGATACTTTCTGATAGGAATTAGGCCCTAACTATAATTTTTATTTTTGGACTTTTGGCCAGCATTTTCTGTGTTTTGCCCCACTGTTCGCCACTTAGTACTCTTACTGAGTGGAAAGTGGCGTCATCTGTTAACAAAAAAAAAAGAACCATTACTAATAATTGCGCGCGGTCCAACTCAATTAGAAAAGGGCGGGAATCTCCCCGGTTCGATCACCGATGCAGCCCACTGTCAGCGCCTGACTGGTGGGCCACCCTGGAGACGATATCGACCGACGCTGTGCAATGGCCGGGCTCTGGCGCCTTGCCATAGCCGAATATCACTCGGATCAACTCCCCGTGGTTTAGTGATTTCATAGGAAGCAAGCTTCCCCCGGCCTCTGAATGAACCCACTCAGCCCGAGCAAGGCCAATTCTCGGGTGGGCACCGTAACGGCTTTTATCCCTCCACCATCCATCCCTTCGGCACGGTACAACGCCTCGTACCTCACGCAGGGCGTATGTCGGACCGATTCTTAATCCCGGATCCGAAAGAGATCGGACGGTCGAGTGGCGAACTACAGAGCATCCATCAGCGAGGGATGGGTGCAGCCATGCTCTACCGACCCTATAGGAATTTCTTCACTAGGGGCAGCTACTACTGGGGGTCGGGGTAAGAGACTATCCCAGGCCGATCAGTTTTGTTACTGGATCTCTCTATAGAAAGTCAAACGAGATCCGATAGCGAATTATTCGGCTAGGACTTCCCGCAGCTGTCTACTCGGGGGAACCACTTCCTTTCGACAGCGGGCCACTAATGCACACCGACGTCTGCACACGTCCACCATGGTGTGGGGTCGTCTTCGCCTGAATTTCGCCAAGCAATTGACAACCACTTAGTTTCTACCTGTCACTATGGACGTACCGGCCCGGCTGAACAGGTACAGTCATAGTGAAGCCCTCTTGCCACGTCAAGGCGGGCGCCCTCGAGAGGGCAGTGTCAAGGCTCATGTATTCTGAGACTTTAGCCGAAGCTTTTCCCCTGCTCCACCAACGAGGGTACTACACCAACGAGGGTACTACAGGGTACTTACAGTGACAGCCGGTAAGCCCTCTCACCACGTCAAGGTGGGTGCCCTCGAGAGGGTAGTACCTACTATAGCGTAGTTAGGAGAGACATTTATAATAGATATCAGTTATATGCAAACAGAAATTTATAACGCGCAAAGATAAAGTTATCCCCGACACTGATACGAACAGAATCCCAGGCAATCTTAACGGCCGCCATTTTGTTTGTTTTTTTTCAAAAAAAAAAAATTGCATGAATTGTCGATACTACTCACTATCCTCCCATAACATATTTAAAGAGACATTCTACTTACATTACAAGTTTGAATCACAAAATTTATCACAGAAATTCTGAAATCCTTCTCGAACTTTCCTTTAATAATCACTGACAATGTGTTTATTCAACAATGCTAACGTAACATTGTTACACAGATTTTAGAATTTATTTTTTAAAATATTTTTTAATTCTAAATATTTCGATCATTTCTGCATGTTCTACATACGAAAAACAAGAAATCCACAACACTTCATGGATTTATGAAGTTTAGTGTTTTAAAACTAAAAAACACTTTTAAAATATAAATTTAACTCCATAGTTGATATAGAATACTTAGTACCGTTCGAAGTGTTATATCATTGAAAGGACCTGACGAATAACACAGATAAGGTGGAGTGGGACAAGTGCATTAAAGGGTTTTTTTAATTATAAGATAAGCAAAATTTTGCTAGTTGATATTAAGTAATCTTACTAAAAGTTAATATCAGCCTATCGACATAGATATCCACGATGACTGATGAGATTCCAGAATAAAAAAGCCCGTTAATGCACTTATCTCAACTTCACATTTACTCCATTCCACCTTATGTTTATATTTTCTATATAATCAGTGAGTACACTCCATGATTCTTCTTAAGACAAAGAAAATATATATTAAATTATTTATTGAAACAGCACTTTGTTCAGAACGAAATATAATTCCAGTTTCGCAATTTTATTCATTCAATACAAACACATTAATCTTTTGGCTCCATTCCTATAATTTCAAAGCTAGTTTAGCGTGATTAGGAGGGAATTTCTAATAGACAACCAAGGTATGCAAACCGAAGTTTAAGGAGAATAAGAATAAACTGAAGTTATCTCCGACATATAGGCGAAGATAATTCATTCAGACTTACGGTGACCATTTTATATTAACAAATTTTCATTGAATTATTAAATACAAAACAGACATTCTACTTACATTACAAGTTTAAAATCAACAAATTTTTCACCGAAATTCTGAAATCTTTCTCCAATATTCTTTAAACAATTACTGAAGATGTATTGAATTCAACAATGTAAACATAGTATTGTTACATAGATTTTCGAATTATTTTAAAAAATATTTTATTAAATCTCAATTTTTCGATCTTTTCTTCAAGATCTACATATCAAATACAGGAAATCCATTTATCTTCATGAGTTTATAGTGTTTTATCAATAAAACATAAATATATAACGTTTAACAATTGTTTCAGTTCAACAAATAATTTTTCTGGTTATTGTTAGATAATTTTCGAACTTATTTAAACTAAAATGCTGAAAAATCGCAATTTTCATAAGATTCAGTAAGACGATTGAACTTAGTATTTTTATAAAATTTTTAACCCTCATACACTATAGGAAAAATAAATTTTTGAAGCAGCATACCTGATTAAAGTGTTTTGTCGATAAAGTTACGCTATTCCGTATAAAAAAAATAAATTAATAAGATTCCTTTTTTAATATTTTAATATTTTATGGTTAATTTTTAGAAATTATCGGACATGTTTAATTTCCTTCACAGAAAAGGTACTGAGCATTAAGAAAATGTATCCGACATAATTCAGTATAATATTTTATGCTTCTTTTTTTAAAAAAAATAACGTATTGCATCAGGTAATGCTTTTATTCTGTTGTGATACTTTTGTAAATTGTTTTTCTCCTTTTTTCAATATTTAGAAGTAAGGACTTTAATTTAAACTTTTTAAAATTGAAAATAAGTTTTATTATTCTTGTCCCATCTGTATAGTTCTGACTTTTCTCAGTTAGAGACGGATTTATGGGGTGAAGAAATATGCACAGAAATAGAGAGCTGAGCAAATTCTAAGAAAGGCTTCTCAAATTCTAAGAAAGTCTCACAATATTCTACCTTTCATCTTCCAGTTATTTGTTAAATCTTATCGGTTACAGAGCAGCTGAATATTACTCTTGTCAATATTCAACAAAATTTTTTTTGATTTTTCCGAGAAATAAAGAGTAAGTTTACATTTTTCTCAGCATTCATACATCGATAAAATACATTGAAATCAAATACACAAAAAAAAGAAACTAATAAAAAATATTATTGATACAAAATGACTTGCAAAAGCTGATACCGTATTGGCTTTGCAGGAAAATTATAATGACATTAAAAATGTCATTCTTGATATTACTCTAACGGAAAATGAGAAGCCTCTGGCAAAAATTGAAACAAAATCACTATGCAAAATATTTCAAAAATATGATTATTGTGTTTCTGGGGGCACGACCTGAAACATCTTCTCATAATTATTTTTCATTTGATTTTCTTTCTGTTATAAATGTCCAATAGAAGCAAAATTGCATTATGAGTCCAAATCTATCCTAAAAAAAATAATCCTTACTTTTACTTATATTTGAAAAATATTTCCATAAATTAAAATTCTGCTTTTCTATTAATTATATACCTGATTCTTTTATTGTATGTGATGCTCTAGTTTCTGCAATTTCAAATGTTTTATCTAAAATGTAAAATAATATTTAATCTAGTTGTCAATTTTGATCATTTTAGCATTTCATAAAAATAATGATAAAATTGATTTTACTTTCAAAGATCAATCTTAGCATAATAACTTGTACAGTTATAGATTTATAATATTGATAATTTATATTTTTATAATTCTAAATAAACAATTATATGATCAAATTTCTTTATATCAACTTACATTCTCTTGTACTCTCCAAAACAACTTTTTAAAAAATTTCCTGCTGAAATGACACATCTATAATAATAAGGAAATTTTATTAATAATTTATTTAATTAACTTTTGTAATTATTTTTTCAGTTTCTTCTGTTGATTCAATGTTAAAAATTCCTAGCATATTTAGCACTAAATGTATAACAACAAATACTGAAATTGTAAATAATTTTTAAGATAACAGTTTCTATTTATTTGATTTTGCTGATTTTTGAATTGAAAATGCAATTTAATAAATATAAAAACTGAAACCATACGTTATATAAATCTTTTATTCAGAATTCATATTTGTTATTTTTAAAAATTATATATATAAATTACCTGATAATAGCCTGTTATAATCTTCTTTTGACACGGTGATATTATATGTTTTTTCAGTAGTTTGATCTTTCAGAATAATGTTGACACTACTGCATACACCACTGTTACTCTGTTCTGCCTTTTCGAATGCTACAAAACTAACAAGGAAAGAGGTCGCTTACTTTGCTTAGCAGCAAAACCAGCAACTGATGACATCATTCAAATTAAGCAAACCATCCAGTTAGGCAGCTCATTCTAACAAGACAGTTTGCTGAGAAGCAATTAGTAAGCTGATTGCCAACTGGAAGCACCCAAAATCTGGTATTCTAATTATAATGTAGCCATAAAATTTGAGAATGTATTGCTCTGCACAAAAATTGCAAAATAAAAGCTAAATTGAGTCACAATTACACAAGAATGGTGCCTATAGGATAAAGATTCAGTCTTTAAATTTACCGCTTTTTCTCCTCTAACATTATTATACAGTGGGAAGAAGCTAAAGTGACAAAACAGGTCAGGAAGAAAACCCAAGCATATACGGATAAAACATTAGAGATACTGAGGAAAAAGAAAAATAAAAAGTTATTAAATGACAGAACGGCAGTAGAGCTACCTGCAGCCTGGAAATATGAAAGAGGAAGTAAGAAGGAACCAACAAGTGTAGTGCAAAAAAAAAGTACATAAAAATGACAGAACGGCAGTAGAGCTACCTGCAGCCTGGAAATATGAAAGAGGAAGTAAGAAAGAACCAACAAGTGTAGTGCATAAAAAAAGTACATAACCGGACCTCATTTTTATTTTATTTTTATTTTGATTTGGTTTTATCTTTAAACTATCAATGGGTTGCCTAAGAAACTGTACCTTAGCAATGATGTTCTATATTTTTTTGTTTTTTGCTGTGTTTCTGTATATGAACTGTTAGAATGTTCGAATCATTTTTGGAACATCTTACCCTGAAGACGGAAACTGTACCTTAGCAATGATGTTCTATATTTTTTTGTTTTTTGCTGTGTTTCTGTATACAAACTGTTAGAATGTTCGAATCAGTTTTGGAACATCTTAGCCTGAAGATGGTATGAATACCAAAAACATTAGCGATAGATAAGCAAGTTGTATGAAAACGTAAGAATAACCTCAACTGCGGTAAGTGCTATTGTTTGTTAATAAAGATTCAGTATATTATACAAAAGAAATAACAACGATTTGATATCACTATTTTATTCTTTTTGTATTAATGAAAACGTAAGAATAACCTCAACTGCGGTAAGTGCTATTGTTTGTTAATAAAGATTCAGTGTATTATACAAAAGAAATAACAACAATTTGATATCACTATTTTATTCTTTTTGTATTTAGTCATGTCCTATTATATATATGGTAACATTTTTTACACATTTTTGCTGCTTCCTTATGCTTTTTTACTTCAAATAAAGTTCAAAATACTTTCCGCTTCTTTTCATAAGATAATTAAAATATAACAGTATGAACATACAGCATAGGGAAATTAATATAATTTAAATTATACCAATTTCCTGCTTCCTGGATATTATAATTTAAATGAAAATGATTATTTCTGAAGGTTTTTGAATGCATATCAAATTCAACAGTCATTTTCATTTAAAAATTATAATACATCTAGGGATCAGGAAATTAGCATAATTTAAAATTGTAATAATTTTCCTATAGTGTTTGATCAAAGTGGATCTGAAATATTGTTCATTACAATCTCAGCTTCACACTTACAATCTCAACAAGAGTTAGAGATCCCTTTTTAAAATTTTTCAAAAGTTATACAAAAGAATAGATATTTGGGATATATAATAGATTCCTGATTTATGCAGTTTCAAGTTTCACAGTTTCAAAGGTATAAGTTTATACAAAAGAATAGATATTTGGGATATATAATAGATTCCTGATTTATGCAGTTTCAAAGGTATAAGTTTTTTTTTGGGTTGGATTTGTATAAAATGAGAATAAAAAAATTCATCAAATAATTTATATTTTTGTTAAAATATCATTTATAACCTTAAATTTTCATATCTATGCTCATAAAATATTCATTAATTTATCTAATCATTCTGTTTATCAATGTAACATAGTAACATGTAATGTGTTTTGTATTTAATGAATTTAAATATCAATTTTTCAACTTGAACAGTTTTAGAATGACAACTGTATAAGTAGAGGATCTATTGCATTCTATTCCAACAAATCCATCAATCCAACATTTATATATTATTTTATATTTGAATAAATTAAATATTCTTAAGAAATTCAAAGAAACATGAAAAAAAGGCAAGAAGTAAACAAAAAGAAAGGAATAAAATTTTTCAAGAAAGAAAAACAAAAACTCAAATGAGAATTAAAGGACAGTTACACCAATTTTTTTATATTTTTTTAATTTTATAGTTAATGTTATGAAATTTATATATATGAGAGAGAATACTATATTTAATGTTTTTACAATTAAAATTTTATTTTAAAGTTAATGTTATGAAATTTATATATATGAGAGAGAATATTATATTTAATGTTTTTACAATTAAAATTTTCTCATATATTACTAAAAAAAATAAAAAAAATTTTTTTATGATGTTTTATTAGAAAATCAAATTTGTAAAAAAAGTAAATGTTAGGATAAAGCAATTATACTTTCTGCCTTCAGAAATGATGTCAAAACAAGATAGGATAAGTTTCATTTACATAGGATTAATACTTTAAAAAAAAAATTATATTGTTCAATTTTCATGCACCAGTAAATTTCCTATTTTTTTATTATAAGATTGATAAATCCAATTTATGTTAATTTAAAAGACTTAAAACTACCCTATCTTGTTCCTATTGAATTATAGCATATATCTGCCAAAATTTATGTTTCTATGTCAAACTGTTTTTTGAATATTTGATTTCCTTAGTTAAGAATTTTTCAAAATATTTGAAACTTTAAATTGCTTTTTCTCAAAATTGAAGAATTTTCAAAATATTTGAAACTTTAAATTGCTTTTTCTCAAAATGGAAATTTAATTACACTTTTTCAAAAGTGTAATTAAATTTGCTTTCTTCAAAAATTTACAAATGCTATTTGATAGTAAAAGAGATAAAGATTAAATAATATCAATTTTCAAGAGATCAATATTTTAGCCATTTTTAGTCAAATTTTAGTATAACTGTCCCTTAACAGAATCAAAAATAATAATGAAAATAATAAATTGATAAATACTAAATTTATTAATATATTAGAATTTAATAAATTTTAACCTGTTAAATCTGCTGATTCTATAATATTTTCTTCAATATCAATCCAGAATATTCTTCTGTCAATATAATCAATTGTCAATCCATTAGCTTTATTTATTTGAGTAATAATCTTATATCGATCAGATCCATCCATTGCAGAACGTTCAATACATGGATTAAATCCCCAATTACTCCAGTACATATAACTATAACAAAAACGAAAATTTTCTTCGGATAAAATTTATCAAATGAATAATTATAATAATCATAAATAAATTTATTATTAAGTTCATTAAATTTTATTAAGTTTTCAAATAAATAATAATTGTATCATTTAAGAAAAATTAGGAAAATAAGTTAATAATAAAAATTTATATCTTTTCCATTTGTTTTCATTTTACAAAAAAAGATGAGAGAGATGGTATCATACATAAAAGGTAGTAATTGAAAGATTTTATACTTCATAAATCATAATAAGTAGGCTTACTTGTACAGGTAGTCCTCAACTTATGACATCATTTGAGTTATGGTTACTTTATTTACATAGTGATGTAATCAATAGATCTGCAACTGGCCAATCAATTCACATGCATATGAGTCCTTATCCAATTGTCTCATAAACCAACATCATTCTTTTGATATCTGGTTCTTGTAGTTTATATTCATTAAGTTAATTACAGTAGTGTTTAGTGTCATCATAAATAGTAGTGGACAATCCACCGATTTAAATATTTCCAATTTCAAACCATATCAACTTGCAACCTCGACCATTTGAATCAAACCCAATTGGAAGTCAAGGACTACCTGTATAAAATAATTAATAGATTGTTTTAGATTATAAAATTGAATTATCAAATAAAAATTTTTTTTGTAATAGTATTTTGGTCAAATAGAATAAATACTAAAGAAGATATAATTTACTTTTATAATTATATTCACAAAAATAAAATTTAAAATTATTAATATTTAAGTTATTAAAAATTATCAGACTGATAATCAGACAAGGGATACTTCTGGTTTCAGATTAGTTTGGATAAGTTAAAATTAATCAGAAAACTATAATATTCATCACATTAATATTCTAATGGGCTTAAATTTAAACTTTTGATAAATACAATTACAGTAAATTCCTTATTTACACAATTAATTTGTTCTAAAATAATTATATTAAACCACTAGTATTTAAATTTGAGAGTTATATTCATTTCAATTCAGGTCCTGTTATCGTGCTAAAATCAAAAATTGCTTTCTACATATTATTAATACAATTACAGTAAATTCCTTATTTACACAATTAATTTGTTCTAAAATAATTATATTAATCCACTAGTATTTAAATTTGAGAGATATATTCATTTCAATTAAGGTCTAAAGTTATCCTGCTAAAATCAAAAATTGCTTTCTACATATTATTCATTTAAATTTCATTCTATCAAAAACTTGTAATATTTCTTAATAATGATAATGTAAATATCTTTATTATTAATTCTGAAGAGAAATTATTGATGTATTTTGAATATTTTAATATAATTTTCATGAAATTCATTGCTTTGTTTGTTAAAAATTGTTTTATAAGTACAAGATTTATTGATCATTATCCTGTATTTACAAAATATGGCAGCAAGTAAATCATAAGAAAGAAGTGAATAAATCATAAATTGTTTTATAAGTACAAGATTTATTGATCATTATCCTGTATTTACAAAATATGGCAGAAAGTAAATCATAAGAAAGAAGTGAATAAATCATCAATCATAAATTAGCAAAATATATGAAAGAAGAAATGAATAATCTTATGAAAAAATAAAATAATTTAATGAATCAGGTTTTGTTAAAATGATGATAATTGTTTAGAAAATTGAAAATTAAGAGATTTATAGAAGCAGCAATTAAATGAGAGCTAATTTTGATATTAATGTTTCTGATAGAAACATTGTACAGTGGTGCCTCGCAATTCGACACTAATCCGTTGCCAAAGATGTAATACAGTGGTGCCTCGCAATTTGACAGTAATCTGTCACCAAAGCAATGTCAAATTGAGAAACTGTCGAATTGCGGGACAATATTTCCCATATAAGACTACGTAAAATAGATTAATTCGTTATCAGTCCTCATCCCCTTCCCTTATGGATGAGGTGAGAGAGATACATAATTGCGGGACAATATTTCCCATATAAGACTACGGAAAATAGATTAATTCGTTATCAGTCCTCATCCCCTTCCCTTATGGGTGAGGTGAGAGAGATACACTATATTAATTATTTTATTATATGTGTTTTGCTATTGTATAACATACTAAATTACAAAATACACTATTTTATTCACAACACACAATTTATTTGCCCTTGGTTGTTGGAATGAAATCTTTCAGCAGACACCTTAGCACCCATAATCTTCTGTCTGTTGAAAACGTTGCCACAGTTGTTCTAGGAATGCCATACTCGAGTTACATTTTAATTGTTCTATCTTTCTGCACTTCATCACTTCATCTAAATTTTTTCTTTGTCTCTATACTCAATCGAGTGTTCTTCTTTCTGGAATTATTTCTCTGCTCAGTTCCCTTTGAACCATCCTTACATTTCACTCAAAAAACTAATAATAATTACAAATTCTTTACTTTCTGAAAAATGTAGAATTGAAAATTAACACAAACAACGCTGGCAAACACCAAAGTAGCCCAAAAAGAGCTGACAAATAGCAAATGACATCACACAATTCCATTCACATGCATGCGCCAAAGTGCGAAACTCAAATGTCGAATTGAGAAGCACCACTGTACTTTATAAAAGAAATGAATAACTACAGAAAAAATAAAAATATCACAGCCCTTAAATATGAAAATTTAAGGCTATGATATTTGTGAAAAAATTAATTGTTTAAATAAAATTTTTTAATTCACATTTTAAAGATAGTGATCACAAACAAACAATTCACAAATCTGCATATCTCAGAAACAACAAAATTTCAAACTACCTAAATACAAAATACACTATTTTATTCACAACACACAATTTATTAGCCCTTGGTTGTTGGAATGAAATCTTTCAGCAGACACCTTAGTGCCCATAATCTTCTGTCTGTTGCAAAACATTGCCACAGTTGTCCTAGGAATGCCATACTCGAGTTACATTTTAATTGTTCTATCTTTCTGCACTTCATCACTTCATCTACAATTTTTTTCTTTGTCTCTTTACTCAATCAAGTGTTCTTCTTTCCGAACGCCATACTCGAGTTACATTTTAATTGTTCTATCTTTCTGCACTTCATCACTTCATCTAAATTTTTTCTTTGTCTCTATACTCAATCGAGTGTTCTTCTTTCTGGAATTATTTCTCTGCTCAGTTCCCTTTGAACCATCCTTACATTTCACTCAAAAAACTAATAATAATTACAAATTCTTTACTTTCTGAAAAATGTAGAATTGAAAATTGACACAAACAACGCTGGCAAACACCAAAGTAGCCCAAAAAGAGCTGACAAATAGCAAATGACATCACACAATTCCATTCACATGCATGCGCCAAAGTGCGAAACTCAAATGTCGAATTGAGAAGCACCACTGTACTTTATAAAAGAAATGAATAACTACAGAAAAAATAAAAATATCACAGCCCTTAAATATGAAAATTTAAGGCTATGATATTTGTGAAAAACTTAATTGTTTAAATAAAATTTTTTAATTCACATTTTAAAGATAGTGATCACAAACAAACAATTCACAAATCTGCATATCTCAGAAACAACAAAATTTCAAACTACCCTTGAGGACCTATTTCATTTATAATATATTAAAACTTACATTTTGAATTCAACTAGTTTAGAAGATAAACTTGATTATTTGTATAAATTCAATATAATTTATAATAGCAATTTCTTATTCAAATTTACCAGAAAAACTAAATAAAAAAAATTATCGGAAGCATAATGTGCTGAATTATTTTTAATGAATTTTGAAATATATCTAATTTCTATTCTAAAATCAGTTTGATTAAATTTTGATGTTTGAAATAATAAACTACCTAAATTGAGGACCTATTTCATTTATAATATATTAAAACTTACATTTTGAATTCAACTAGTTTAGAAGATAAACTTGATTGTTTGTATAAATTCAATATAATTTATAATAGCAATTTCTTATTCAAATTTACCAGAAAATCTAAATAAAAAAAATTATCGGAAGCATAATGTGCTGAATTATTTTTTATGAATTTTGAAATATATCTAATTTCTATTCTAAAATCGGTTTGATTAAATTTTGATGTTTGAAATAGCATTTTAGAATAGAAGAATCATATCAATCAAATTTGAATAATGTGCATGAAATAATTTTTATAAATTTTAAATTACTGCTATTTCATTTAATATAGGGTAACTAGATGTCCATTTTTAACAAGATTGTCCCCTTTATAAATTGTCCTAGCCAGTGCTCGAAATAATTTAAAAAATCCAGTTGCCAAAAAGCACTTAATTAAAAAATGAAGGTCGCAACTTTGATTTGTAATTTACTTATTGAATTACCCTCGTATATACAATAGAAATTCATATACCAGATACATTATATTCTGAATTTTATTTACTATTTAACATACTTCAATAGGAATATCATTCACTGAAATAATATTTCAGTGAATTCGTTTATTCACATGAATAACAGGTCACTATTGTAATCAGTCTTTATATTACTATATTTTATAGTTTGTATACAGTCATACCTTGAATTAAATCATTCTGATTTATATCATTTTTGATTTTATATCAGTTTTTTTGTTAATAATAATAGGAAAAAAATAAAAGTTACTAAAGACTGGATCTCATAATTGTAACATGTATATTTTTACGTCATTACAAATGTGTATCGATGTGATGATGCTATATGGCTAAATGCAGTATCTTTAAACTGAAATTGACTTTTGTTCAACTTTCTACACTGCATACAAGAGTACTTTGACCATTTGTCCAATTGAGATATGAGTTGATTGTTGAAACTTTGTTATTCTCTGAAACAATATATGCCATATAGTTCTTTTAGATTTTGAATTTTTTGACTACAAAACCATGACATTCAATTGTGAGGAGTGGAGAATTGTGATGGTTTTAATGGTGAACGAACTTACTGTTTCGTGTTGGAATATGGAGGCCGCCATGTTGTGTGTTGAGAGAGGAGGGAGTTGTCATCACAGGAGGACGTGTGTGCTATGAAAATTATTTGAACTTATATTAATATGTGAATATTTAAAATGTTTTTTATAATAATAATTAATAGGTTTGTAATAAGTGGAAAAGTAGTTTATGCATTTATTGGATTATTTATGTAAATGGAACACCAGTATAAATAAGAACGATAGTGGTCGATAGGTGTCCTTTTCTTGGTGATTACTTGCTGATGTTTGTGCCGTCTGTCCAGTGGATTTTACATGGTGTTGTAGGTGATTGTCCATTGTTTGTAATTTATGTGTAAGAAAAGGATTAATTTTTCTGTTGTAAGTAAAGTAACTTACCAACTAATAAAGTTTTTTTTATGGAATTAGTACAAGAGTTAATGCACTGGTTAGACCGCAAGACTTAGACGTGAATTTATGTTTTCATGTGGTGGATCGTGATGATAATTCAAGCGGTTGGGGAAGTTCGGACTTGGACGATGGGGCTGGGCGGAAACTGCCTCATCGCACAATAAATTTATGAATGAAACCATTGACAAATAAAACAATTCTTGCTATCCATGTTGAATCAGCTACCTTCAAATGATATAATAAATTGGCCAATTGCTTGAAAAGTCGCAAATTTTAACGAATATCAACAATTCTAATTACAAACTAAACCTAACTGTTCTAATGACTCTGCAATCCAGAGTTCGGCCTGAGCTCAGGTCTTTTAACTAAATTCTAACTTAAAAATGATTAACTTCAAAACAATCTAATAACAACTAACGTTTAACCAGCAAAACAAATCCGGAAATTGGAACTTACAACTAAAAGTATCAAACAAGTGTTAGATCTAAACCAACAAAAACAATGTTAGAAACTTATACTAATAAATTGAAGAAATTCTCAAACAAGTTAAATAACAAAAAAATATAAATTTATTAGACTCAAAACACTTACAAAAATGTTAATAAATGCTTTATTGAAACGATAATAAAGCAACAATCAATAAATCAACAAAACTTGTTTAATCCAACTCAAATATCAAAAATCCAATTATTCACAAGAAATAAACCTTAAATACTACTTAAATCTACTACCTCCACCACTGATACAAACTTCAAGCAATTGTCAATCTTTACAAGAATTTGAATGTCATTTAGCCAACCTTACATTGATACATTTCATTTTGTCGTTGGTTGCGTAAGCTTTTATATCTGAGTGACGTACAGTCCCGTGTTGCTTCACTTACATAAATATGCGTAACAACATCAATCAGAATAATTCATTCATGTCATCCTCTTTACAATTAATTTATAAATCGAACAAAACATTGATAAGGATCATTCTTACATTCACATATCAGATCAGTGATAAAATTAGTTAGATAAGATGACGTCATTAGCCGGGACAGCTCTTCTGGAGGACTGTTTCCGATTCCTCCAGAAGAGCAGATCAGAGTTAAGCTCCTCACAAGCTAAATGGTATCTTTCAGTTTGAACATTAATATGCCTGATGTTTTGTATGCAATACATTTATAGCTTCGTATTGATGCAATGTTTTTCACTTGAGAGACCCAATCTTAACATCAGTTTATGCAACTTTATTTACATCAGTCAGTGAACCTATTAAAAACTCATAAAAACTTAAGAAATCAGCTAAAAACCAATAAAAAGTGCAGTCACATAAAAATGAATGTTAAATATGCAAAATAATTTATAAAATTAAATTTATTAGAAACTTAAAAATTTTATCAACAACATTAAAAAGTAACTTATGGGGGCTTCTAGGTCATTTTTAAAAGAGTTTATTCAACTTAAGTCAAGAGTTTTGGAATGAATTAACAACATAAGACAAGGTATGACTGTACTTAAAGTTTTCCCCTAGAAAAATGTCACACATGATGTCATAGTCTTAACAAAGACAGAAATATCACTTAGTTCTTCCTATTTTAATAATGTTTATTAGCAATTAATAGAAAGTCTGAACAAAATAGAATGGCTAGTCAGTTAGTATGCATAATAGAATTAGTAAGTGTTAATTACCTATTGAAATGAGAATAATTTGTAAATGCAAGATCATCATGGAAACTGTTTAGGTAAAAGTTTTAATTTGTTCAGAAATATAACAAATTTTCTATAATCATGTAAACATAATCAGGGAATTGAAAACTTGTTGGTCTTCATTTTAACTTTTAATACAGCTTCTCCCAACATGTGATATTTTCACATATTAATTGATCATTTTATTCTGGTCAGACTACTTTTTAAATGCTTATAATGTAATTAAAATATATTTTTTTTAAATTACAGGAATACTTAATTATTGCAGTTTTAATTATTGCAATTCTTGATTTATTGTAGTTTATAATTTGATACCAAAATCTCAATTATTGTGCTCCAAATTTGAATTATCGCAGCTATGAGATGTAGCCCATTACATATGTAACCAGAATTACATATATAACCAGATTTACTCTCCAAGTAGCACTCTTGTAGCATTTCGTTTTTATCTGATGGCACCTGCTCACCACCCACAAGTAACTATCCACTTTTGTCTGAAATACATGTGGACAGGGCCAACTTAACCCAATAAGCAGATGATGCACCACATCAAGATATCTTAAGGAAAGAGGATGCCAAAATTATCATTTTCTCGATATTGTATGGGTGCTGAGTAGATGTTACAAGGAAGCTGCATTGGGGTGCCAGGACTTCTAGAGCCAGTACTGCATTAGGATATTTATTTCTCTTCTTACTTACCTCTACAATTAATGCTAAAAGAAGCAAAGATGATATTGAGTCTACAGCTATCAAGAAGAAACATAAAATGATCAACTTAGAAGATTAGCACATTTAACATATTTCTTTTTTATTTCATATATAAAATTTAATTAATAGATTTGAAAAATCCTTGGCAATGATCACCTGTTTTATACATATTATTTATCCCAATTATCGCGGATTTGATTATTGCGGTATATTTTGTGGCAACAATAACCACAATAATCGAGGTATTCCTGTATTTACATTTATTCAAACATTTATTTCATATGATATTAATTTAAAATATTATTTTAATTTTATTAAATCGTTTACATTGACTTTTTATTATATATATATATTATAAATAAATTATAGATAGACATTATAAATAATCTTTCTTGTGATTAATTGATTTTCCATGTCCTAAATTCAAATTACTCTCTGTCATAAACAAAATAAAACTTACTATAATCCCTCTATCACTGACAATATCATTTGATAAGTACTCATTTCTCATTAGTTGAAAACAAAGGAAAAATTCTAAGTATATAGAATATAGATATCTGAAAGATTGAAATTCTAATAGATTTAAAATAACTAAACCAATTGGTTTAGTTAATTGAAAATGGTTAATCCCATGATTAGTGTTGATTTGAGTACTAATAGATTTATATTCTTTAAATAAATTAAAAGAATAATAGGTTTAATGATGTAGGAAACCAAAATAAAATATTTTCTTGCATTCACGTATAAACTGGTAGACAATGTTATCATAATGTGGCATTAACATAATCCTGCTACAAACATGAATAACAGGATATTTATAATGTTCTGTGATGATCAACTATAATGATAAAATGGCTTCCATAAAACTAGATTCAAGGATTAAATTAAATTTCTATTTTTATTGTTTTTTTGCAATTTTTAATGAATTGATGTCACTTGGTACTCAAATTTTACAGTTATATTTGTTAATGATAAGTATATTAGACACATATATTGCCTCATCAAAAAAGCAAAACATTCAGGAAGTATTGGAGATTCTGACTTATGATGGCAATACAATATTTTAAATGGGAATAATGAGTTTGTTGCAAAGTTCTTCACTGTATAATAAAACTCAAAAAAATATAATAATTAAAAATAAATACATTTTTTCAGGTATATCCCCATTTATGAATTTCTAACAGACAAGATCTTGTTTATACAAACAAATGTAATTTGCACATCTTCACATCTTTATCCTTATAAAATAAGCAATATCTAACAAATGTTTCAAAATCCAATAATATGTATCCTGCTAATTTACAGAAAGACAAAGTATGTCAATCCTAAAAACATTACATAAGCATTATATATAACAATATCAAATTATAAATAAATAAATTATTATTTTTCTAAATATTAAGCCATATTCTGATAAACTTCAATATAATATATAACTTATTTTAAAAATAAAATCAACAACAAACATCTGTTTTTGTTAATATATGAACTGTTTACTGTTTGTGCTTTTTCTTGATTTTATTTTATCTATCTTTGGAAAAATCCAAAATATGTTATTATGTTTATGTCAGTTTAAAGATTTTAAATTAAATTTGTATATTTACATTCCATTGACCAAGCTTTTGATGAATGTTATGAAATGTAATTAAATTAATCACACAGGTATCCCTTGACTACAAAGGTAACTGGGACTTTAAAAATGGCTTGTTAGGTAAAAATTCATAAAATCAAAAACTCACTGCCTATTAATTTCAATGAAAAAATTTTTGCATTCAAATAAATTGATGATATAAATATTATTAATAGATAAAATAGAGGTCACTGCTAAAGCTGTAGACATTCTGCAACTAATCAGAGAAAACAAGAAATCTTCAAGCACTAAGCAGAAATAAAACCTTTGTGAAATAAAGGTTTAGTGCTTAAAGCAGTCATTGCTATTTTTACCTACTGATGTTAAAACATTCCAAAAGAATTAATATAAATGTAATTATTTATATCATAATAAAAATGGTTCACAATAGCTTATTTATTTTGTCTATTTTTTATCATTGAAATTTGAATTTCAGAGCTGCTAAGTACAAATTTAGATCTAATATGACAATAAATTAAATAATTATGGATTTTATTATGATAACATTTTAATAAAACTAATAGACAAAATAATTCACTTATTTAAAAACATATTGCAGTATTTAGCATATTCCAGTAGAATGGCAAAATATCATCATGGATAAAAAATATATTACATTGGAATTTTACACTTTTGGAATAATTTATAATCTTTTTTTAAAAATCCGAAATACTGCTTAATAAGAGATTAATAAATCTTTTTCTACTGCAATTAGTGCTGTTTTATATTCTTTCGTAATTTATAATCACTGTTTTAAGAAGATAATATTTTTATATAATTGCAAAACCTTTTGAAAAATGCATAAGTACATTACAAATACTCATATTATCACTATATATCAAATTCTAATTCAATACTGGATCATCAAGTGAAAGAAGAAGCAAATTCAATCTTAAAATCACTGGTATATAAAATAAGCTATGGTAGATATAAAAATATATCTGATTTAATTAGTGAAGAGAATAAGCAAGAAAATAAAAACAATTAACTAATCATATAGTTGAAATGGTAATAAATATCTAAATAAGAAAATTTTTTTATTAAAATAATTTGAGGACTGTATGCAAGAAAATTTGTTAAAATATAAATTACAGATTATAAATTATTAAACAGAATAAAATACAATTTTTCAAATACTTTAAACAAATTATAATGGATGATTGATAATGAAATAGTTTATTTGCAAAAGTGAAAATTGTTTTCGTAACACAAAAAAGTGGTATACATTTATAGATTGTTAAATCAAAAATTTGTAAATTGAAGGTTCATAAACTGAGGGATACTTGTATATAGTGTTATTATGATTTACATAGTATATAAAGAATTCATAATAAAGTGCATCACAAATAATACTTGCTTCAACAGCCTGCAAATAGGGACAGCATTGAGTGTACTGAATTGAATATTTATTATTATTTTCTTTTAATGTTGGAAAGCTGAAACTATATAAGCTTATATGTTGTTACTAAGCTTATATATGTTGAAGCTTAAGCGTTGAAACTATATAAGCTTAGTAAGACAGAGTGTTACTAAGCTTATATAGTTTCAACACTTAAGCTTCAACAATTCTAGACATAAATGAAGATTACAGTTCAAAAAGCATTTGTATGCTGCCATATCTGATATATCTTTTCTTTTGCGATAATGAATGGATTCTTCATAGTTGATATAAACATGAATTATAAATAAAAATTTTTAAGAATTATTTTGCATAAAAAATTTATTATAAAGTCAAGAATTACTTGTATATAGCCAGCAGATATGAAAAGTGTATTATGACTGTTTAAATTTGATAGTTCATAATATTATCTGATGCAAATTTTGATAAATTTAATTGCAAATGCAATTTATTGCAGTTAGTAACTAAATAAGATTTATTTTGAAAATGTTAATAGGTACAGTTCATTTTTCAGAATTTTATGAAATAAATTCCAATTTAACCCAAATAATATATCAATAATTGAAATTTACTCATGATGTACAATTTTTAAAGTATCAGTCATTGAAGTTCAACAGAGTTCTTTATATATTTTACTACACATTATAAAATTTAAAAATAACATACCATCTTGAGTGAAAGAATAAAGATTTGGTGAACATGGTCTTGAGTTGTTTGGAGAAGAATTTAAACTCTGACTTTGATCTTTTTGCTTTTTAGCTGAACCTTAAATTTTTTTAACAATAATTAGTACAAATTAAATTTAAAAATTTTAAAAATTATAATAAAATTAGATAATTATTACATAAAAATGATTTCAAAATTTATTTACCTGATGATGAAAATAGCATTTCTGCAACTCTTTTAGCTTGCTTATGCCGTTTCTTTTGATGATGAGATGATGCAGAGGATAATGAAAATGCAGATGATGATGATGATAATGATAATGATGAAAGATGCCTTTTACTAAAAAAAATTAAATATGAATATATATATATTGTAATATATATTTATTATTAATAGTATTTCTGAAATCTTCTAGACTAATGAATAAATTTTAATTTGTTTTAAAATCTAAAATTAATTAAACAATCTTGATAAATAAATAATTATAATCTTTAACAAAGATAACAGCACTATTAGCAGCTGAAAAAACATTTTTAATAACATATGATTAAATTAAAACAAACGTTTTCGGCTCTTTCTTTACAGCCATCTTCAGGTTTTCACTACATATACAAAAATAATCATTCTAGAACGCTAGCTATTCTAAAAGAGAACGCTAGCTATTCTAAAAGAGTTCTTTTAGAATAGCTAGCGTTCTAGAATGATTATTTTTGTATATGTAGTGAAAAACCTGAAGGATGGCTGTAAAGAAAGAGCCGAAAACGTTTGTTTTAATTTAATTATATGTTATTAAAGGTGTTTTCTCAGTTGCTAATAGTGCTGTTATCATTGTTAAAGATTGTGAAAGTGTTTAAGCAGTTTTTTGGTTCAATAATAAATAATTATATACAGTGATATGGATACATATAAAATTTTTGATTTTTCCATTATAAAACTAATTCATAACAATACATATTAAATTTAACAACATATTAAATAAATTATAGAAATGATGCTAAAGTTAATAATGTTCTAGATACAGATTATGACCAAGTTAAATTAAAATCGTTAATTAATGACACACAAATGAGGTGAATGAATTATCAAATTGATCTGCTAAATAACTTTTTGTTTAATTTTAAGAACTATTCACTTTCACATTTTTGCCTTTTATTAAGAAATTTTCTAAAGGATACTAATACAATAGTTTGGAATTTTGAATATTTCATTTAATCTGTGATATTTATTACACAGTCATAATCTCAATTGCTTATTAGAAATGAATTTAATTAAGTATGTAAAACTGTGTGTGCATATTTATCTTTCTAAACAGAAATAGTATATTGACAAAACTTGAAGATTTCTGAGAGAAAGAATTCTTATGCATAAAATGAATATTAATCATGAGAAATTAACTACAGAACTGGCTAGAATGCATATAAGGATTGATGTAATTATAAAATGGATCAACATATCAGTGACGAAGTCACTGTATAATAATTTTGAGTTAAAAATGGCAAAAGCTATTAAAGAAAATTGAAATAATAATGTAATTAATAATAATTTCCCCAAATAACTCTCCTACACTTACATTTGGTGTATTAATCAATTATAATATTTATGATAATTTGCTATTGACATATGACCAGTCTATATTAAATTAATGAATGGAAATTATAATAAAAAAAAAAAAAAAAAAGATCATTTATTAAAATATTTTTATTATATTAAAAATAAAAAAAAAAAAAAAAAAAAAAAAAAAAAAAAAAAACAAGTGTAATTTTAATATTTGGAAAGTTTAATCTACAATCAGTTTAATCTATACCAGGGAATGTATGTATTAATTTTTAAAAGCTCTATTCTTTATTTGATGTTTGATACTGTTAAACTGATGATAGTCTAGTCTATTTAAAAAGCAAATAATGATTTTTATATGAATTGTTAATTAAAATATATTAAAATTTTTACTGCTAGAAATGCTTAAAGATTATTTTATTGATTGTTCTTGTAATAAATTTTGAAATAATATGAAGTATTAATAAAACAAAATATAAGTGAATACAGTACAGTAGATTCCAAATTTATATGTTTCAAATTCTACATTTTCAGAGATACATAGAAACACATTTTATATAATCTTTTATTTGTGCTGGATTATTATAAAACACAGATAAAAAAATTCATTATGCAATTTATTTTCTGAAAAAATATCATTTATAGCCTTTAACTTTTAAATTTATGCTCACAGTAGTTTTTTTTTAATCTAGCCATTCTATTTATCAATTTTTTTTTTTTTGAAAAAAATCTCTTTCTGCTTAAGGGCATTAAAGTGATTTAATGTAAATATTTGTGTACAATACATCAAATTTCATCATTGTTTGAATTATGCAATTTTCAATTTACATGGAAATTTTCTGATTGAACTATATATATATATAAAAGACCTATGAGATATTTTTCTTTTATTTCTGAAAAAATATTTATTATATATGAAGTGCAATAAATATATTATTATTAGACAGATGATTTTCCATTTTTAATATGATTATCTCTTTTTTAATTAGCTCTACTCGAGTGCAATAAAGATTAATAAAATTAATATTCCTTCATTTCATTCATTTTACAATAATTGTTTTTGTAAAAGCAGATAAATTTTTTATTCCATTTTCAGCTCAGTTCATTTTCCTATATTAATTTTTTTCAGATTTCTTTCAATTTAATCAATATTTTATATTATAAGACCTCTCCAATTTAAGAAAATCTGACTTTATATAAAATATTCTGATAGACAAAATGGTTTAAAAATCACCTTCATGATTTAGTATATAGTGCAATACTATAATTTTTTGTGGTAATATCACAACAGTGGCTATAATACTGCTATAATGAGGTTTAATGGTAATAGCAATAATGTTGTTGTTATTAATAGTTAACTCTTCACAGTAAAGTTTATACAGTAGAACATATATAAGATGACCACTTCCGGTTCGATTCCATCATCTATACAGGTGGTTGGCTTATACAGGTTAATAAGAATACGCATTTTTAAATGAAACAAAATTATTAAACTTTAATAAAACAAAAGTATGTTTTTGTTACAATTTATAACACAGTTTATCATTTATTCATCAATAGTGCTTTGTTCCATTCCACTTTTATTTTTTATAATTTCTACAGCAAAGCAATGTTTGATATCGTTTAATTAAGACAATTTTTCATTAGTTTCTATTCTTGATGCCACTTTAATTCTTTAACTTATTTCTTGCAGGGTTCACTTAAGATTGCAATTTCCATTGTTCGTCCATTTAGTCAGGATTTTTTTTTGAGACAATATTTTGTGAATCTGTTTTCTCCCTATGTTAAATTTTTCTGCTAATGCTCGTTCAGAAAGACCTTTCTTACTGTCTTCAATCATTTTTATTTGCTAAATTCAAGGATTAACTTTCTGTTTAGCTCATGGTTTAGCTATGTTTCAACATCTAAAGTGAATTGATAGCATCACATGTGTATGAGGTTACATTTGATTAATACGCTTGCATAAAACATAAACATCCTGATCTGGTAGCTGATTGTTTTCACTTTCCCTGTTTCCCCCTATATCACTTCACCATAGGTCTTCAAGTTTTGATTTTTAGCATTTTTAATACAAAATTTAATCATCATATCATAGATACAAATCTAAGGAACATGCATATTAAAAAGATATTGCATTAAAGTAGAAATGACACTATGATTTCATTATTCCAGCACTTTATGTCATTCTCATCATATGAATGATGAGAAAAAATTCACGTGTGTAATTTTTTCAATTGTAGTAGTTTGGCTTAAATGAAATTTAAGTTTAACAGAAAATGATACTGATGTAAATAATAACCATAGTCAATTAGTAGTAATTTTAAAAAATTATGGTCGTCATAGACAGTTTCACTTTACATTTGGTCTATAAAAAGGATGGTCGTGGTCACGTTAAGGAGATGGTCGTCTTATGGAGGGTCAAATAGCATTATTTCTATAGGAAAAAATTTGGTTCCCATAAAATCATTGTTGTCATGTCAGGTGGTGTTCTTATACAGGTGGTTGCAAAGTCAGTTTTCACTATATATTGTAATAATTATCATGATATGTAAATTATAATTTGCATTGCATTATGATAATAATAATATCATACTTTTTTCTTTATACTGTATTTAGTTTATATATATAACCAGAACCGGATTTGCAGTTTTGGGGGCGAGCCGGATTTGCATTTTTAGGGGCCCTAGAACGAGCAAGGCTTTGGGGTAGCTGGATTTGCATTTTTGGGGGCCCTAGGACAAGCAAGCCTTTGGGGTAAAAATTCAAATCAGCTACATCTAATTTTAAAGGCTCCTTATAACTTAAATCAGCTACGTCTAATTTTAAAGGCTCCTTATAACTTATAAGGAACTTTGGGGGCCCTAGGACGAGCAAGGCTTTGGGGCCCCTAAAAATTCAAATCAACCTAGGACGAGTAAGGCTTTGGGGCCCCTAAAAATTCAAATCAGCTACACCTAGGACGAGCAAGGTTTTGGAGCCCCTAAAAATTCAAATCAGCTACGTTAATTTTAAAGGCTCCTTATAACTTATAAGGAACCTTTAAAATTTTACTATCTTTAAAGGCTCCTTATAACTTATAAGGAACCTTTAAAATTTTACTTTTTATCTAGTACTTTTAATAAGAAAAAAATGGGTTTTTATTAAAGTTTATAAAAGTTGAAAACTGATTGATAGTTTTGGGGCCCTTAGAGTCGCGGCCTAGTTGGCCTATTGGTAAATCCAGCCATGTATATAACAAATATTATGGTAAACTAAAAAGATTATGTAAAATTTAACTTACATAATGTTGTCAAATATCAATATAAATCTTACATAAGTCAGATAGCTCCTATATACTGTTTCAAATTTTTTACACAAAAAATAATAAATATGTGTCTTATTTGTAATAAACTAAACAAAAATAAGAATTTGTACTTACTTTGGTGTTATATTTGATTTTCCTAATTGTTTTCCAATTTTACATTTTTTCAACAACATTTCAAAATGAAAATTGAGAGGTATATCTAAATTAAAAAAGTTAACAATTTATTTAATCCAAAAAAGCAATTTATTACAAACTATAAATTTTTGTTAAAAATTTTTTAAATCTATTTATTACTTATATGAAAATTAACACACTTTTATTTTAATTAACACATCCTATTATGATTAAAGTAATCTTGAAATAATCTATGTATATTTCAAAAGTAATTAAAAAATTAAGACTATCAAATGTAATGATATAAACTTTTTTAAGTTTTCTTTTTCCCAATATAAATTTTAATATGGATGGTTCTTGACTTATGATGGGGCTTAGTTCTAACTGCCATTGTAAATCAGCATGGATAAGTTATAAATGCCCAAAATTTATGGATTTCTCACTTCTAATTTCAGGACACTATATCTTATCTTAATAAACAAACACAAAACTATAAGAATCAGACCATTGCTCAGGGATTCAAACCTATGTGAATTACATTGATCAATTACAGAATTTATTAATGATATCATTGTCATAAATTACAAATGGTTATAAGTCAAGGTCTACCTATATTTTATAAGATGAATTGAAAATGATACCCTTCATTGAATCAGTTTTAATCAATGTAGCAATGAAGATTATTTGTGAGAAAACCCGAGCTTTTGGATAGAGTTGATTCTAACCAGCAACTCTAAGTGTCATATTATAATTATTAATTTTGATTATTTTTAACGAATTCTTTCAAGAATTCCTTAAAAATAATCAAAATCAGCTCTATAGAAAATTCTTCTTCTTCACAATATCAAATCAGTTTTCTAGTGCAATTAAGTTACTATAGAAACAGGAGAAAGAAATAGTCCTAGAAAGACTGCTTAAGACACTATCAAATACCCTCATTTGCCAACTGTTGATAGGTGAAGAATAACCAATTTGCATCAGTGAACTTATTTCAAAGCACACTTTAATAGTGTGTTCTTACTTTATTATCAAACATTTATAGCTTTTTAATCATTTGATTTTTAGTCATATTTAAAATTTTATTTTATTTGGAAAGAATTTTAATAATTATGGTCTCTCTTATCAGATATTGGTGTTTAAGCATATTTTTCTTTTACACGAATTATGGCCTTTTACCTTATTTTTATGAATGAAATTTTACATTTAAGATTTTTAATAGAATTAATGCTGTTATTATTTTATTTGGTTTTATCAATCACCCTTTTAAAGTTTTTGATTATTATTGGATTGTTTGGAAAGTAATTTTGCTTTTTCCCACCAGTGGATTAGGTTGTATTTTTACCTGCCAATTTCATTCTAAGCCATATTGTCATTATATTTTGACAGCTGAATTTCAAGGTATATTTATAAAAATTTTTTTTTTTGATTATATGCAATTGTTTTTTTTTGATGGAAAATAAAATGGAGATTTTCAGCATGTTTTTCTTTATTATTACCAAAAAGATAAGAATGCTGTTCAAGATGTATGCTGTTCAGATACATGTATATCACATGAGAAACTGTGATACTAAGGCTAAGAGTGCACTGGCAATTAAATAATTTCCGTGACAAAAAAGTTCATCATGTTAAAAGTTGCTTTTAATTTTTCCTCACGCATACTGGTGATTAAATAGTTGTTTCCAAAACATTATTTTATTGCCGGTATTGATATGAATGTCAAAGCCGCATGTGTTTGAGCTCTAGCTCTATGTTTAAAAAAAGAAACGTGAAAAACAATACTAGGTGCACCCAATATAATAAGCCCAAGATTGATGAATGGTCAATTTTACAAATTCTTTCACAATTTACAGGAACACAATTCTAAATTTTACCATTATTTTCAGATGAGCGTGGAAAATTTTGATAAGTTGTTATTAGCGAAGTTGTTTCTCTCAGTAGGCGAAAGTGTATGCCATTTTTAGATACAAATTTCACATACTTCATTCCATAATTGTTCCTTCTGGTTTCTGTTGCTGTACTCTTTCAACTTTTGTTGTAGAGTGCTAGTCTCTTTTATATTTCATTTATGAAAGACTCAACATCAAATGACATATTTATTATAAAACAAAACAATTTTAAATATGCAAACAACAAAAACAAATATTAAGTAATGCTTACGATGTAGCACAATGCAGGCATTATAATGAAAGACAGCAACTAAATTATAGCTAGTGCACTATGACAAGTTTAAATATGTATGTTCCATTCAAGCAAAATAGAACATGTCATAACTTTTTAGTTGCTGAGATTTAAAAGTTGCCAGTGTGCATTCTGTCATCTTTTTTTTTTTTTTTTTTTTTTTTTTTTTTTTTTTTTTTTTTTTTT